>JAPQVW010000325.1:0-32132 GCA_028535905.1 Quercus berberidifolia | reverse complement strand
GTTAAAAATAGATTATACAAAATAGTTTTTTTTTTTTAACAAAGAAAAAAGAAAAAAGGAAAAAAAAAGAAAAAGAATTGTGTTCTATCAATAAAGGTTTGGTTACTTTTTTTTTTTTTTTTTTTTTTGAAGCAAACAGAATCAACTTATATTAAGGGTCCGTTTGTGTAGAGCGGCTGCATTTGCATTTGTTTCCCTTATTGTTTTGTTTGGCTGGTCCATGGCACTGTTCATGGACCAGCCAAGTGATAAAAATGGATGAATAGTAATTTATAGTAATAAAAAATATTTTGTTACAATATTTTCAGCAATAAGTTTTCAGTTTTCAACAAAATAAACAGTATCTAAACGTACACTAAAAGAAAAAATATTAGCCATGATTGGCCAAAAGTACAGAAATAAGGTGGGGAGGTACCTCCTTTGGTTACTTGGCTTTACAAAGAGAAGATGAATTCTTATTAGTTTAATTAGTAAATTCATTTATTTTCATTGTGAAATAGCATATTAAATCACACCTATACTAAAAAATAAACATATATTAGTGTCCTACCTTAATAATAAAGACTAAAGAATAATTATTATAAACCAGACACCATGGGCATGGTCAATTTATTCACATAGTATATCTATGGTCTAATCTAAAGTTTAGAAAAATGGACCGTGATTGTTAATCATGCAGGTTTTAGGACTTTTCAAATTATTATTACATTTGGTAGTAATCATGCTTCTCATGTTTTAGCAAAGATGAGACTTGTTAATGGAAACAATTATTAAAAAATAAAAAATAAATAAAAAAACTCTTGGTCTCAAGTTATTTTTACTGTCTCTCAGGATCAAAAAGCAAAAAAAAAAAAACCCAATTTTGATTAAAGAAATTACTGTAGAGATCGATCCAAACATGATTAATTGAGATGATTTGGCCAAGATTATTCCCTCTAAATAGGTTAAAAAGGCAAAAAAAGAAAAAAGAAGAAGATAATAATAAAGGGAAATATTATATGGATGCTTGGAAAGTTGAGAAATTGACAAATTTAATTATTTTTAAGAAAATATTTGTATTTTCTAAATATGTTTTTTTTTTTTGGGAGTATTTTCTAGAAACAAAATATTTTTAAAAAATCACTGACATAATCAATTGATATAAAATACAAGTAACATCAATATTAATTCATAATAAGAAGCCTCTTCGGGCGATTTTTCATAATGAGGACCTACGTTGGAAGCCGCCTAATTCTGGTCTCTATAAAATCAATTTTAATGGTGCCTTATTTTTGGATCAGGGGTGTGCAGGTTTAGGGGTGGTCATTAGGGACTCGGATGGGCTTATAATTGCGGCTTTAAGTCAGAAAGTAAGGCTCCCAGGTTCCGTTGATATGGTGGAGGCCTTAGCTGCCAGTAGGGCCATCAACTTTCTCAAGGAGCTTAGTATTCATCGTATGGTGGTTGAAGGGGATTCATTGCGAGTTATTCAAGCCATTACTGATACTAGGCCAGTTAAGACTTTGTTTGGACATGTTATTGAAGAGATTAGATTTTTGTCTTCCATAGTTAGTTGTAGTTTTTTGCATGTTAATAGGAGGGGTAATAAATTAGCTTATGCCCTTGCTAGAAGAGTAGTTTTATCTGCAAATACTGATGTGTGGTTGGAAGACCTTCCATGGAATTTGAATGATGTATTCTAGTTTGATTTACAGTAATAAAGTGCATTTACCTTTTACTCAAAATAAAAATTCATAATAACATTTACTTTAATCTATATAGAAAAATGTTACGATAAAAGTTGTACCCTTAACATTACTGGTCTAAATAATTGAATGGGAGCAAGATAATGCATTAGTTAATGCCTTAATGGACAATAATTCTCTTCTTTTTCCTTTATTTTTTGTCTTTTGTCCCTTTGTTTTTTAAAGACAATGGACAATTATTCTATTCATAGAGTAGAGAATACAAGCCAATTGACATTTTAATTCTACCACTTAATGTGACATATGTTAAGAGGATCAAATCAAAATAAAGTTCGGTAACGTGTGGAATACTGGAATGACCTATTGGACTTGAATACAATTGATTTGAGAGATATCCTTATTTTCTTTTAATGCCAACTAGGTCAAGTCCAATTGATTTGAGAGATATTCTTATTTTCTTTTAATGCCAACTAGGTACAAATTTTATGAATTATGGCCTCTACAAATGACCCCATAATATATACCATGAGTCAGTTGATTTTGTTGGATATGCACCTAAGTGAATCTTATATAAAGAAAAAAATTACTTACATAATTAAGGATTTTTTTGCGATAGTTATAAACTTATAATAGATAAAGGATAGGAAGTAGAACCTATGTTTTTTTTATCGGAATAATCACTAATACTAATACTACTATTATTGAATTACAAAACTTTTTACTAAAAAATTGAATTTTCATTTAATACTAGTTATAGGCCCGTGCATTGCACGGTTTTGTGAAAAAGCTTAGTATAAATAATTATATATTTTAATAGATTCTGTAAGGACACAATTTGTAACGACCCATAATAATATTGGGTTCGCACGTAAAAAGACCCAAACAATATCATTTGTAGAGCGTGGGTTTGAAAGGCTAGGCCTTGATCACCGGGCGGTGGTTTGTCGTGGGGTTCATACAGAATTAAATCGTGTTCACTCGAGGAGTCTTTCTCCTAGAGGCGGGCTGGGAAGCTCTGGTTCTTGGCCATTTTTCCCAGCCTCTTTTTCTGGACTGCTTACTTCCCATTTTATATTAGCTTGTATTCCTTATCCAACGTCCACGTGTAGGTTCGACTTTCCAAGACTGATACTTGTCCCATCAGCCCATACCCAAAGTGGTTGGGAGTGGTTGTAAAAGCTGAAGAGCATGGTTCTGTCAGGTATAGAGTATTCAATGGTAGTAATGGCAGCTTTCCCTTTATTCTTGGTCACCATACTGTCCAGCGGCCCTTTCTTTATCAGCATAGATATTTTAGATTTTTCCCAAAACTGTTCCTATACCATTCTGGCCCTTTCTTTCAGGAGGGCCTCGGGGATGCCGAGGACAGAATCGTCCTCGGCCATGTCTCAGGATAACTTGGACTTTTATTATACGTCCTCGGCTATATCCCTCCTCGGCTCGGGCCTTGGGCCCCAATGCAAAAATGGGTCAGGGTCACAAATTATTAGGCCCCACAATAGCCCCTCAAAATCCTGTTGTCTGACCTCTTGGTCGGAGAGGAGGATTTTGATAATGCCAAGACTTTATTATAGTTCGTTTAGCTCTACCCATCATTAATGTTGGTGTCTCTTCGTCTGCTTAGGAAATGCACCGGGTTTAAGAGACATTCTTCTAGATTTACACACGATGCGCTCCCACCGTTCGAGGCACGTCTTTAATAAATTTCCTTTACGAGGCCAATCAAATCTGACAGTTATAGATGACATTAGGGAGTTGAACAGACACTATATCGTTTACAGCTTTTCTTGGAAATCTATACGGATTAAATACCACTGATCTTACCTTCCATATAAGAAGCTAGATGAGAGGGTACTTCCTTTGCATAAAGACCCTTTAACCTTTCTAAAGCCTCAAACCTCAAGCTGCTCTCAAAGTTTTCCTTATCAGCACAGTCAAATCTTATAGTGTGTTATGTCTGAGGTAGAAACGGGGGTGAAGAGACCACATCCCTTCCAAAAGCACCGTGTCCTTCCGAAGCTTAAGATGGCTCGGTCAGAGCAGGGTTGGTAGAGACTCAAGATATTTCTCATCCTCCTTCAGCCAAAATCCGAAGCAGGAGCTAACCGCATCAATTTTTTGATGCAATCGAGCTGGAGTTGCCCATTATCAGTACCATCCGCTCTCCTATGAGCATAGCTAATATGGCATCAGCGTGTTAGGAGTCAGGGCTGATGCAGGGACTAAGTATCCCTGCTTCCTCCTCTCTTCCTTCACTGGTGTCTCCTTTTGCCTACCCTTCTTCTTCTTTCTCATCTCCAGATCCATCCTGGTGCTTTTACTTCTTCCTCTTCTTCTCCTCATCCATCAAAGGAGGTCCTCCTCTCAATATGGGTGCTACTGGGGCAGAATTTGGAAAGACTTCGGAGCAGAGCTTAAAAAGACTTCTGGTCGTTTGTCTGTTTGTTGTTGTTTTCTTTTTATTGTTGTTGCAATTCATTTTCTGTATAGGCTTGTTTAAACCCTTCATTGTACGCTGTAATACCTCTTTATATTAATAAAAGTCAACATTACTTTATTTTGTATATTCTACCTCTTCTTTCTGAAATGGTTATCCCGTGAATAGACGTACTACCACATGACTTCCTTTTTTATTTTTATATTCTGAACGATGCTTAGGGCCGAAACCCCAGTTAGTAAAAAGACCTTGCTATGTGCTTATTAAAACTATTCGGCACAATAATGCCGATTTGAACAAATGATATTTAGGGAAAAAACCTTTGTTTGAGAAAAAGATGTAATTCTATACTTATCGGGCTATTCGGCTTGATAATACCGTCCTAAAAAAAAAAACAATACTTAGAGCTGAAACCCCTGCTAAGGAAAAGATGTTAAGAAAAAGATGTTATTACGAACTTAATAGAGCCGTTCGGCACAATAATGCCGACCTGAGAAAGCGGTATATACCCCAAAACAGCCGAGATGACGGTTGAATGCTCGGTGTGGTGTAGGAGGTAACCATCCGAGGATGGGTGGTTCAAAGGTGGACCATCCATGTGGGCCGCCAAGTACTTAGAGTGTTTCACCGCCTTCCTATTGGCTTTTGTAGCCTTGGTCCTTTTTTGGTATCCAGTCCGTTTGCATCAATTCCCTTAGAGTTGAGACTTGGAGGACAAATCGGGATCTTCCTGCAGGTCTGAGTAACCTAACACTCTTTTTAAGTAGTTGGTTTCCCCATAGGTTTGAGTCCGAGGATCATACAATATCTTGATTCTGTCCAAAACCTGATTTTTAAGTAGTTGGTTTCTCCATAGGTTTGAGTCCGAGGACCATGCAATACCTTGGTTCTGTCCAAAACTTGATTTTTAAGTAGTTGGTTTCCCCATAGGTTTGAGTCCGAGGACCATGCAATACCTTCGTTCTGTCCAAAACTTGATTTTTAAGTAGTTGGTTTCCCCATAGGTTTGAGTCCGAGGACCATGCAATACCTTCGTTCTGTCCAAAACTTGATTTTTAAGTAGTTGGTTTCCCTATAGGTTTGAGTCCGAGGACCATGCAATACCTTCGTTCTGTCCAAAACTTGATTTTTAAGTAGTTGGTTTCCCCACAGGTTTGAGTCCAAGGACCATGCAATACCTTCGTTCTGTCCAAAACTTGATTTTTAAGTAGTTGGTTTCCCCATAGGTTTGAGTCCGAGGACCATGCAATACATTGGTTCTGTCCAAAACTTGATTTCTAAGTAGTTGGTTTCCCCACAGGTTTGAGTCCGAGGACCATGCAATACCTTGGTTCTGTCCAAAACTTGATTTCTAAGTAGTTGGTTTCCCCATAGGTTTGAGTCCGATGACCATGCAATACCTTGGTTCTGTCCAAAACTTGATTTTTTAAGTAGTTGGTTTCCCCATAGGTTTGAGTCCGAGGACCATGCAATACCTTGGTTCTGTCCAAAACTTGATTTCTAAGTAGTTGGTTTCCCCATAGGTTTGAGTCCGAGGACCATGCAATACCTTGATTCTGTCCAAAACTTGATTTTTTAAGTAGTTGGCTTCCCCATAGGTTTGAATCCGAGGACCATGCAATACCTTGGTTCTGTCCAAAACTTGATTTTTTAAGTAGTTGGGGGGATTAACCCCTCGACTATGGCGTGGGACCTTGATTTAGGGGGATTAGCTCCTCGGCCAAGCCCCTAGAACTGTCCGTGCTGCTGACGGTACGAAGCGCAGCCCCTAGTGAAGAAACGTAGCCCTTAGTGAAGAAACGCAGCCCCTAGTGGAACTTTACGCTAGAACACTACAACCGACTGTTGGAAATGATGTGGGGGATTGTCTCAACCCACCACCTGTGCCAAGACACAAGCCTTCCCCACAGACGGCGCCAATTGTAAGGACACAATTTGTAACGACCCATAATAATATTGGGTTCGCACGTAAAAAGGCCCAAACAATATCATTTGTAGAGCGTGGGTTTGAAAAGTTAGACCTTGATCACCGGGCGGTGGTTTGTCATGGGGTTCATACAGAATTAAATCGTGTTCGCTCGAGGAGTCTTTCTCCTGGAGGCGGGCTGGGAGGCTCTGGTTCTTGGCCATTTTTCCCAGCCTCTTTTTCTGGACTGCTTACTTCCCCTTTTATATTAGCTTGTATTCCCTATCCAGCATCCACGTGTAGGTTCGACTTTCCAGGATTGATACTTGTCCCATCAGCCCATACCCAAAGTGGTTAGGAGTGGTTGTAAAAGCTGAAGAGCATGGTTCTGTCAGGTGCAGAGTATTCAATGGCAGTAATTGCAGCTTTCCCTTTGTCCTTGGTCACCATACTGTCCAGCGGCCCTTTCTCTATCAGCATAGATATTTTAGATTTTTCCCAAAACTGTTCCTATACCATTACGTCCTCGGCTATATCCCTCCTCGGCTCGGGCCTTGGGCCCCAATGCAAAAATGGGCCAGGGTCACAAATTATTGGGCCCCACAGATTCAATAAAGATAAAAGAAAAAATTATCAAGTGTAAATAATTATCTCACTAAAATAAGGGGTAAGATTTCTTCCTACTAAATTAAATTGATAATTCCAAATTGAATTTTAAGTTGATAATTATTTTAAAAAAAAAAAAAGTACTAAACAATTGATAAATCTAAAATTTATATAATCTTGATAATATTATAAATTATAAATTAAAGGTGATAATTCAAGAATACACATGTAGAACATCTTAATAATTTGATGTAACATAAAAATCAAATAAGAAAATTGTTAAAATTAATCTATTAATTCTAACACAATTTAATCATTAATTCTAAGACCCTAACCCTAAGCATATAAATTAGATCAAAGCTAAGAAAAATAGTTTAAACAAAAGGCAACCAATACACAAAACCTAATCAATTTAGTAAAAACAAAATACAAAAATAAAGAAAGAGCCTTTAGAAACTTGACAATGTTTTCGAATGTTTTAAATTCATCAATTAAAATCACATGAAGACAAAAAACCAATAATAACACTAAAAAAAATAAACAAAATGAAAATAATAATAATAAAAGAAGAAAGAATGCATACCTGCATTGTCATGGGATTTAGGCATTCACATGTTGAAATAAGCTTCACTCCAAAAGGGATATATAGGGTTATATATATTGGTAGAGTTCCATTTGAAATATAATTCATTTAAATCTTATCGAAATTAAAGATATCTAATCAATGTGTTTGTTTTTATCTCATAAAAATTGGAATTAAAAAACGGTCATATGAATAGAATGAAAAAAAAAAAAAAAAAAAAAAAAAAAAAAAAAAAAAAAAAAAAGAGTTGATTCAACATAACGTAACATATAAAAAATTAAAAATTAAATAAAAAAATAAAAAATAAAAGAGAAAGAAAGAGAACATGGTTGATAGCTATAAGGAATTTTGATATATATATATTTTAAATGTCATCAACGTAGAAATTATCAAATTTATGGAGATATATACTGTTTTTTGGAATAGATAGAGATTATCAAATTATTAGAGATATATACTGTTTCTTGGGATAGATTTATATTAATCACCTCTTGAAGAATTTGGATTGTGCTTATCTCTTAATAATCAAGTTTTGTAGCTTGATATTTTGATAAAATAGTATTAATTTAATAATATTAAAATTTTGAAAATTTAGATGTTAAATATTATCTAAATTAAATTTTTGTATGTTAAATATTATCCCTTAATTTAAGAAATATATCCTAATAAATAAAAAAATAATGTTAATCTAATTTTATTTAATGATAAGTGTGGGGCCCAATAATTTGTGACTCTGGCCCATTTTTGCATTGGGGCCCAAGGCCCGAGCCGAGGAGGGATATAGCCGAGGACGTATAATAAAAGTCCAAGTTATCCTGAGACATAGCCGAGGACGATTCTGTCCTCGGCATCCCCGAGGCCCTCCTGAAAGAAAGGGCAAGAATGGTATAGGAACAATTTTGGGAGAATCTAAAATATCTACGCTGATAAAGAAAGGGCCGCTGGACAGTATGGCGACCAAGGACAAAGGGAAAGCTGCTATTACTGCCATTGAATACTCTGCACCTGACAGAACCATGCTCTTCAGCTTTTACAACCACCCCCAACCACTCTGGGTATGGGCTGATGGGACAAGTATCAGTCCTAGAAAGTCGAACCTACACGTGGACGTTGGATAAGGAATACAAGCTAATATAAAAGGGGAGGTAAGCAGTCCAGAAAAAAAAGGCTGGGAAAAATGGCCAAGAACCAGAGCCTCCCAGTCCGCCTCCAGGAGAAAGACTCCTCGAGCAAACATGATTTAACTCTGTATGAACATCACGACAAACCTCCATCCGGTGACCGAGGCCTAGCCTTTCAAACCCATGCTCTACAAATGATATTGTTTATGCCTTTTTTACATGCGAATCCAATATCATTTTGGGTCGTTACAAATTGCGTCCTTACAATAAGAATGAATTATAGTCCTGGTAGTATACTATTTCCCTTTTAGTTCTTTAAAAATCTAAAAATTTAATAAAATTTCTGCAATTTGGTGAAGCCACGTGGCGCAACCACGACGTCTAAGCCCAATTTATATTAATCACCTCTTGAAGAATTTGGATTATGCTTATCCCTTAATAATCAAGTTTTGTAGCTTGATATTCTGATAAAATAATAGTAATTTAATAATATTAAAATTTTGAAAATTTAGATGTTAAATATTATCCAAATTAAATTTTTGTATGTTATGTATTATCCCCTAATTTAAGAAATATATCCTAATAAATAAAAAATAATGTTAATTTGATGATAAATATTATCTAAATTAAATTTTTGTATGTTCAATATTATCCCTTAATTTAAGAAATATATCCTAACGAATAAAAAAATAATGTTAATCTAAATTTATTTAATGATAAGAATGAATTAGAGTCCTGATAGTATACTATTAATTTTTAGTTCTTTAAAAATCTAAAAATTTAATAAAATTTCTGCAATTTGGTGAAGCCACGTGACGCAACCACGGTGTCTAAGCCCAACTTTTATTATATATATATTATATAATATAATATAATATGATATATAATATAACCGGACCCAAACTTATATATTTAAAAAGTAGTATCCCTATTTTAAAATATGAATTGAAGTCTACCAAGGTATTATCTCCCTTAATACATTTTTACTTAGGATCCTCACAAAACGTCATTGCATAATCCCACCAACGTTCAATATTAAAATAGCGTCCTGATTATACCCTTAGCTCAAATATGTTAACAATGATGACATTGATAATGATGAGACTACAGGTACTTTAACATTAGGCCACATTTGCTTCAATTTGATAAAGATTGTTATTACACTTTAGATTTAAATTTTACAGGTTCTAACTTAGCTAAATTAGTAAAAAACTTCGTTATCATATAAGGGACCTCGAGTTTAAACCTCACCTATACTAATAATCAATTGGTGTTTTGGCTTTCTTATAAATAAATAAATAATAATAATAATAATAATAAATTAGTGTGTTGAGTTTTGACCCTTATGATAAGAGCAATTATCACGAAACATACCACATATGTTCAAATTATATCCTAACTGGAAAAAACAAAAACAAAAACTCTAGTTTTACACTTTAATGTAATTGAATTTTTTTCTTTTATGGGAATGTAATTGAATGTTTAAGTTAACAATGTTGTTGGAATCATTATGCAGTATGCACCCTTATCGTAATAGATTTTTCAAGAACAAATTATTGTGGGGTGGAAGGTAAATGTCAGGGTTCAAATCTCTATAAAAAAGTTTCACACACATATATTTAGATTAGAATTTTAATCTTAAATTTAAAAAATAAAATAAAATAAATAATGTTAGTGGGATGGTGAGATGCACACAATATGCAATTATTACTACTTTTTGACCACTTTTATATTAATATAAATATTTTAATCAGTCTATTCTATTGCAACCTTTTGAAACTCTTTTGAGTCTTGACAGTTAAAGCTTGTATTTTCGAAGTCAAGGTCCAGAGTTTTATATACAGATTAGGTCAAATATGGGAATGTATAGGAGCATAAAACATGTTCTATTTGACTTTCGTTAGTTTGTTGAGTATTTTCATAACCTAATCCAAAATATTGGAACGAATAAGCTAAGAATAAAAAAAACATACTTCACCATAATGAGAACAATTTGAAAACACAACATAAACTTGATCTAACCCTAGTCTTGTGAAGTGATTTGAACACGACTTATATAAGCTTGGCCTTATCTAGGCAGGGTTGGGTTTGGACTGGAGCAACTTCTTTAATCCTTATATTAGGCCTAATTAATTAGGTTGGCATTCAAAATAACTAAGTTGCCCATCTAAAGCCTTCATATCTGAATTTAGGACAACTATGAAATGAACAAATAAAACTACTCAAGGAAGCAATTCTTTGTAGAATGGCTTGTGACATGACATATAAAAGATTCTAATGTGTAAAAAGCTTAAAAAGTTTATTCTTTCTTTAAATTAACATTCTCATGTGTGACATTTTTTAGTATGAAGGACACGAAAATCTGCTCAAAGTTAATGGCATCTGTGATTCATGTTGTTATACATATGTAACATATCTTCTATCGAAATTTCTATTTAATCTAATTGTTTTGCATAAGTTTAAAAAAGACTTCCATATTGACATTTAAAAATAAAAAATAAAAAATAAAATTATGAGCCCGTAGAACATGCGATGAGGCTAATAATATTATATGATAATATAGTTCTGAATTTGCCAACCATGTGAATATCTAATCAAAAGATTCAAAACCTTCATTCTTTCTCTGTTTTATTTTAAATCACCCTTGCATAGAGATATGTATTTAGCGGTCCTCCATTCTTGTTCCTATTCAAGTTTCTACTAGTGAAAATGACGTACATTCAATGACTTGACAACTCCCTTCTTAAATAATGGTTGGAATTAATTTATTTAACTCATTCTTAATTAGATTTTTAGAAAGTAATCATAAATCAATAATTAGATTTGTTAAGCATTAGAAATGACATATACTTTGGTAAAGTAGGTCACATTATATGTAGATGTGCTTTTCATCAATCAACTTGCTTTGTAATGTCTTTTTTTTTTCAACTCTTTTGGTTGGATATTGTATTTGTGCTCTAGTTACACTAAAATAATCACAATGATAATGGCTCTTTACTGTCAAATCAAAATACCATTACCCAATATCTCTTTAGTTTAGATTTTGATTGTTGTGGATGATGTGGATGAAGAGATCACCAACCGACCAAGCATGTTTAGGGAACTTTGATATGTCTCATTGCTCAAACACTAGTGTGTAACAAAACAAAACAAAATTATGAGTGAAAAGGATGCTGGTTAAATGTATGTGAATTCCTCTTTTTACAATCTGATCTTTTTCTTGGTTGCAATTAATGCTTCTTTCCACCACTTTCTAATTTGTGGTTTCCCCATCATTCTCATGTTAGGACCCCACCCGTTTTGAATTTATGAGGAGGCATATTTAATTTCTACACTAAAATATAAATTAGTTTTAGATTTCCCATAACAAGATCAGTCATATTAAGGTATAGTCTTTCTCTATTCTCTATACATAGAGGTCCCTTGAGTGGTCCTCACATCTGTCGTAATTTCTATTAGCAATGAGCAACATTCAGTATTGCATTATTAGTGTGCCTCATTATTTTTTAACAAAAACATTTTGGCTAATTGAGACCTCTCTCTTGGCGAGTCTAACTCAAATCTACAAGCTTTGCAATTCAGCTCATAATGGAATTTCTTATCAAGCCCTTGCTTAATAGGGGCCAAACCAACTAATTCATTCACATTGGCTTTAAACGCAACCAAATCACTAATAGGATCGATGAACCAGTAACTCACAAACACCAAGGTAAAATTCATATGTTATCACCAATAGTGATATTTGATGTACTTCTACCAATAGCTATTCATAGTCTCAGTCTCTACAAATTTAGATAGTACATGACACATAGATAAGGACATTTATGTGAGGGGGGAACTCAAGTGAATATGTGATGGCTCATCACTTTGTTTGTCTTGTTTTATTATGAAAAGGACCCTTAGTTTCAGTTTGAATGTCAAGTTCTATATGTACTGGAGTATTTATTACAAGAAATTCATTGGTTTCATATGTTTCAGTTTGAATGTCAAGTTCTACCCTATACTTGTAAAACAAAATATGTTATTCATTCAAGCCCGAACAGATTTGAACCCAAATGTGTGGCTAATTGGCTATTATTTATAGGATCATCAATTATTAACTTTACAGAAACCTCAGTTTTTAGTAAAATGTATTTTGTGAATTGAGTTACCCAGAACTTCAAGTACATTTTTTTTAATACACAAAAATGGATAATGCAAAGGATTGATAATTCTAAAATAAGTTTGGGCTATTTAAATCAAATTCACGAAAAAAAATACATATATACATATATATATATATATATATATATGTGTGTATCTAATACTTTTATCTCAACTATCAAAGTTGTTTGGTGGAATTGATTCAATCAAATTTTTATTTATCAATTTATCTCAATAATCATTAAGTAGACTTGCCATCTTCAGAATAAATCACTTTCAGTCCTAGATTCCTCTCAAAATACCAAAGTTAATTTGGATGCACTATAATAATTACTTTTTTGTTGAAAGTACGATAATAATAATAAAATAAAATAAAAAGGGAGGGGTGTAATTTTCTTTTTGTGAGTGGGGCTTGCCAAACCCATTTGCTAAAGCAAATTTCATACTTGTCAAACTTCTGTCTGAATACAAAATCTTTAATCATGGAGTGCTTGTATGAGTTTTGGGACTATGAAGAAGATGAAAAGTTTCTCCTCTAATATAAAATAATTTTCCTTAGAGGCACGAATATGTAATTATGTATACACTCCTACTGTTAGGTTTGATTAAACAATGTGTTTGACTTTGCTTGTGGAGTTCTATTTTTGAATTGTCGTGTTGATTCTAATTAATTTTTAAGTTCCCTCTCCTGCATTTGAAAATTAATTGAGAAACGTATGGTATGAGGTTCAACATGTGAGTATATGATACATTGATACAAGATCAACATGCCATTTTGGGTAAACGACATAAGTGATATATTTTATGCAAATAACATGACATTTATAAAATAGAGATGGGTTCAAGTTACACCTGGTGTAACTCTTGTAAAGTTACACCTTTTTTACACTGTAGATTTCTAAAAGATCTGACGGTTAAAAAAGACACCATTAAATGCTATTGCTTTCCACCTTATTACCTAATTAATACTATCATTTCTCTCTCCTTATTTATTGTTTTCCACCAAATAATATTTTCTTCAATACAATCTACCAAAATATATATATATATATATATATGCTTTCCACCAAATAATATATATATGCTTCGTTATACATTTTCAAACTTCCAAAGTTCCAACCTGTTTCAAGTAAATAAATTTCATTAAACTTTTCAATAAAATAGGCTAGAAATTTCGGTAATTATTATTATTATTTTTCCTCTCTCTTTCGAATCTCCTGAAATGTATTTAAAATTGTTCCAGATGGCAAAGCACAAATTGGAACTTTCCATAAAACTCAATCACTTGAAACAAATTGGAACCTGGAAGTTTCAAATATTTAACATAGCATATGTATTCTGTTCCGAGTTGCATATGGATATGGTATTTTGAGTTGCATATGGATATGGAATTTTAAGAAATGATTATCTTTCTTCGTAGTGGGGTTTGGGGGAAAAAAAAAGAAAAGAAAATTGGTTTCCCATTTTCACTATATTTATTATTTAAGCTAGCCAAGTCGTGCAAGGAAACTTGGCTAAGTTTTGTTTGTGCTTTGCCATTTGGAACAATTTTAAATACATTTCAAGAGATTTGAAAGAGAGAGGAAAAAAAAAATTTACGTAGCATATATTGCTACATATATTATTTGGTGGAAAGCATATATATATGTATATATATATATATATACTTGTTAGATTGTGTTGAAGAAAATATAATTTGGTGGAAAACAATAAATAAGGAGAGAGAGAGAGAATGCTAGTATTAATTAGGTAATAAGGTGGAAAATAATAGCATTTAATGGTGTCTTTTTTAACAGTTAGATCTTTTAGAAATCTACAGTGTAAAAAATGTGTAACTTTACAAGAGTTACACCAGATGTAACTTGAACCCATCTCTATAAAATAATAAGACAAAACATTATAACTTCAACACAGCATTCGTTGTTGAATGTCATTTTTCACTCCAAAAAAGTAAAAACATGCCATACAAGATTCAGTTTATGCGTCTAATGTCATACCGTTTCTGCATGTACAAGTCGTCTTTTTGACCAGAAATATTTGGTCTCTCTTCAACTAATAAGGATATCATATCTTTAGCTAAGTAATTGAGACTTTTGGTAAGCCTAGGATGAAAATTGGCTGGAAGATTAATCTTATAGCCACTAAAAATGATCTAGACAAAAATAAATGGCTAGCCTATTTGATCTATGATGACAATAAACAACCTTCATTGAGGGAATCTACTTTGAAATTCACATATTCCATGAGATTAATACCAAAGGCTAGGAACCTATAACAGGTTGCTTTCCCCTCAAAAATCAAACAGTTTCCAACATAGCTCATGAACCACCAATTTCTGCATCAGATGGCTCGCCGATTTCTTGGGCCTAATTTTATAGTTGATCTTTACACAACCAGTGGCAGGAGACCAGCAATAATTTGAATTGCCTTCCAACTTGATCACTTTCACTTTTGGTGGCTATTTCAGGAGCTTGTAGGACTTCCAGAGGGATATGATAGCTACTTGATTCCCTAGACTCTTCATTGAAGTATACTACAACTACAAGGTTCTTTGCAGATACTGTATGGAAGAGGAATCCTTTTCAAAACTAGTGTTGATATGGGTCTATGTAGATCTACACTTTCACTACTCACAACTCGCTACGTGATGAGTTGTGGCAAGAGTTTTGAAGTTTTTTGTGGTATTTCTCCCTTATGGGACGAGAAAAGAACAGGTCAACTGAGTTTTTTGACCTCTCTCAATCATATTGTCATTATATATAAATATATATATATATATATATATATATATATATAAAATAAAGCACAGACTTAAATATTTTCATGTGTTAGAAAGATTTTGTGATTATAGTTACTTATTTTTCATTTTTGAATTGCAAAATTAATTACATAATAAACTTCTTTCATAAGGGGGAGAAAGATTTAACAACTAATAACATTATAGCCTTATTTCTGCGGCTGCAACGTATATTCAGTGGTCTTGTTGATGGTTTCGCTCTCGGTTTGTTTCTTGCACATTGACATTTTATTGCTTTAGAATAAGAAAAAGAATTGCCTGTTTCAAATAAGAAAAAATATTAGATGATAAATAAAAACAATATAAGTTTGAGAAATTATTCACTACATGTTATGCTTTCTCATCTCTCATAATAGTGAATTTCATTAATTGAGGAGATCTACTATTTATATAAGAAGAGGGAGAGAGTACAATGTTATGAATATGTATACTCGAGCACTCACAGCAGTGGTGCTAAATAGCTATATTGCTATTTTTTAGCACCACTAATCACAAAAGAAGAGCTACAGCAGTGAAGCTATAACCAATTCTACCCGTTGCTCCTCTCTCCCCTCAGTCAGTCCTCAGCAAGCTTCAATTCCTTCACTCGCCGCTGACCCAAGCCCCTGCCCAGCACCGACAACACCGACCCAAGCCTCTGCCCAGCGCCAACAACACCGACCCAAGCCCCTGCCCAACACCGACAATGCCAATTGATCTCTTCGTTATCTGCCCCTATCTCTCTGCTATCTCATTTTTCTTGTACTCTGTCTCTCAATCTTTCTCCATCTCAAACACCAAAACCCATGATCGTCGGTGCTGGGTTTTGATTTTGTCGCCGTGATTGACAAAACAGCGTTGTCGCCGTGACTAGGTTTTATGTTGATGAGTTCTATTTTTATTTTGATGAATGGGTTTTGATTTTTTTGATGGTTGATGAATGGTGGCTGGGTTTCTCTAGTTTCGTGGTGGCTTTTGGCTAATTTGATAGTTGATGATGGGTTCTATTTTTATTTTGATGAATGGGTTTTGATTTTGTTGATGGTTGATGAATGAGGTTTGTTGATGGTTGATGAATGGTGGCTGGGTTTCTCTAGTTGATAAATGGTGGTGGGGGTGGTGGTGGTTGTGGTTGTGGCTGATGGTAGAGGTGGTTGTGGTTGGTGCTATGGATGTTTTTTGATTAGTGGGATATATTATTTTATTGCAGTGGTTATATTATTTTATTGTGATATTTATATTATTTTATTGTGTTGAAAACTAAAATAAATCCACTGCTGTAGCATGTGTATAGATAAAATAGATAAAGTAACTTTTGGTAGAGCTAAAAAGCTAAATTTTTTGCTCCACTGTTGTGGATGCTATTCATGAGGAGATCTATTATTCATGTGAGCTAAATATTAAACTATTAATAAAGAAGTAACGAAGTTTGATTAGCCTTTTTGGTAAAATTCTATGTTGATCTCCTATAAATTTTTTTTTTTTTTTTTTGATACAAGATAGAATTCTACAAAATTAAGAAGTTATATATTTTTAATCAATTTATTGAGAGAGATCAATCAAATCCTTAATTCTGGAGTTGATGAAGCATTAACATATTGATTGGAGTCTATGGAAAATAATTGGAATAGAGTAAATACCATTACCGAGGAGAATTCTTCTAATATTTTTTCTGCGTGCTTCTTTGGTCATAATATTGAAGACCATCTTCATGACTTTTATTGGAGAATCACACCGAGTCCAGTTCTCCATCTGACATATTATAATCGTGAGATTACGAGATACTTTATTAATTAAGATCATATTATAATCAATAATCAATTTTTTTTTTTTTTTTTTGAGAAAGAAGACCATGCCAATGCTTTATATTAAGAAAAACCAAGATCGTGCAAAAAGAAAGAAACAATGTCCTGTGGAACATGCTCCACCCAGACAGATAAAGGAAAAGAATGTCTAGCTCTCTGGGCTAAGGCATGTGCAACTGCATTACCTTGCCATACAACATGAGAGAAAGAAATACTCTGAAAAGAGTTTTTTAATGCAGAGATGTCGTGGATAAGGTGACCCCCCTGCGCGAATTCCCAACCACCAAGCTGAATTGCTTTAATCACTGAGGCAGAATCTCCTTCAAGCATAGCTCTATAAGTTCCTGTTTCAAGGGAGAAAGTTATCGCTCTCTTTGCAGCCATCAGTTCCAGAATATCCACGGACGGAGGCTTTTTTATCTTTTCAGAAAGAGCAGCCTTAACTTCGCCCCTGCAATCTCGAATAATCACACCAATTCCAGCTTCGTCGGACTCACCAAAATTTGCGCCATCAAAGTTTATCTTCCAAACATCATTTGCAGGAGGACGCCATCCTCGAGGAGCAGAGCGAACTGGTGCAGAAGGCTTACTGTTCAGAGATTTAAACTCACGGATGTAATCTCGAGCAAATCTCCTGATCTGTCCCAACGGAATGGAAGCTTCACCCAACCTGAGCTTGTTTCTATGATACCAAACGGACCATGCTGTAGCTGCAAAAAGAGCAACGGAGTGTGGCCTTGTCTGAACAAACTTCAAAATTTCAGAGAAAGAGGTCCATTGGACTCCTGCGTCATACACCCACCCAAACTCTTCGTTCCATACCTCCCTTAAAACCTCACAGCTCCACAACGAATGTACCACATCCTCTTAGTCATTTGAGCAACGTTGACACACTGCTTCTTGTACAATTTTCCGCTTCAGCAGATTTTCCTTCGTCGGTAGTGAGTTAGAGCAAGCTTTCCAAATAAAATGCTTTATCTTTCCTGGGACATTTATCTTCCAAATACTACTCCAAAAGTTCCTATCAATCTCAGAAATTCGAGGTTGATTCAGCTCCTCATTTTGCCACTCACACAGAAGCTTGTAACCCGATTTTACTGAATAAATCCCTGTTTTCTCCTTCGGCCAGATCAGCACATCAGACTAAGGGATTGAACACAGAGGAAGGGATTTTATGAGCTTTGCATCAGGTGGGTAGAAGTGGCGATCAATTAGATGGGTATTCCACCACCCGGTGACTGGGTTTATGAGCATTGCTACTTTTGCATCCGGACCAAAATCAGATGGAGGAGAGGAAACTTTGCCACTGTCAAATGGTAACCAAGCATCTTGAAAAATTCTAATTGACTGCCCATCACCCACTCTCCATCGCGCCCCTTTCTGAACCAATTTTCTTGCCCATAGGATGCTCTTCCATGCAAAGGAGCCCGAGGAAGATTTGGCTTCAAACAGAGAGCAGTTGGGGAAGTACTTAGTTTTGAAAACCTTAAAAAATAATGACTCCGTATCATGCAGCAACCTCCACACATGCTTAGCTAACATTGCATGAAATTATTACCTTTTAAGACAGCCATATATAAACTCACAACATCATCAATTTGATGAGTAATTCTTGGGTACTCTCAGAATGAGTAATACTAAAAATACAAAGTCTTTTACAAAAAATTTAACCAACTGTTAATGTTATGGATGGTTATTGGTGAATCTAATAAGAAGTTAGTCATATCAACAGTTTGTAAAAATATTGTAAAGGGTCAAGCTCAGGTCCAGTGTCTAGTGACACTGGACTCGTTGAGATAATAACATGTATCCACTTTTGGACACGTGTTACCATCTAATCGAGTCCAATGCACTGGATGCACTGGACTTAAACCAAGTCCTATTGTAAAATAATTTATAGCTATAGCATTAGTCCTCGCGGAATACAATAAATGATATTTTTTTCTCTTATATTTATAGTCGGGTCCACTTATTCACTATAAAAGTAATTAAATTAATTATCAAAAAAAATAATTATAAAAAAATTATTTTCCCAATTTGATAACCTTTATTTTTTTTAATAATTAATTTAATTACCTTTATAAGACAGCCATATATAATCCCTACACTAGAGGGTTTTAAACGTAAATTTGGCGTGTTTTGGTGTGTGTGATTTTTTTTTTTAATCATTGCTTGGGTCTCTTTAATTTAATTTAATTGCTTAATTAGATAGTTGGTAGTATCAAAGCTTCAATTATTTCTCCCATAAAAATAATAAATAAATAAATAAAAGAGCTTCAATTAATTGCTCCAACAAGTGGCATCAAAGTTGTGGTTATTATTTGGAGTCCAAATCTTCTGTCCCACTTTTCCTACTCCACACTATACTCCACCAATAAAAACTTGCCACATATTCACCTAATATATATATATATATATATATATATATATATATATATAAATAAGTCAATAATAGTAGTATTTAATTAGTTAGGTGAACATATGACAAGTTTTTATTGGTAGAGCATAGAGTGGAGCAGGAAAAGTAGGACAAAAGATTTGGACTCGTTTGTTTGGGCACTATTTTGTAAATTAATTGGAGACTATGTGGAGCATCATAATTAAACTCACAATATAAAATGGACAAGACTTAAGTACAGTACTTAAGTGTTATTCTTTAGGTTCTCCCGTTAAGATTCTATTATGTGGATTTTTTCTCATAGAATGGAAATGTATTTTTTAATTAAGTAACCACATGGCTGAATCTTAAGAGAGAAACTTAAGGATCAGCACTTAAGGTATTGTACCTAAGTTTTGTTCATATAAAATAATTCATGTCGGAAGCTAATGATAGGAGGCATTCTATATTGCTAATGCCAAGCCAAGCATTATATCAAACAAAGAGAGAAAAATATGTATAGAAAAATCATTGGAGGTATTAGACAGGGTATGGACGTTAATGGTGTTTCATCATATATATCAACAAACTAATGGAAATTCTCTTTAGAAAAGCATCAAGAGGGTCATTGGCCTTTGATAGAGGAAAGATTTGTTGTAAAACTTTATAAGAGAGACAAGTAACTTGTGGCATAAGTGCCTCACTAACATGAGTGAAAATGGTTTGCACATTTTGGCAAAAAATTAGTCTCTGATTTCTTATCACAAAATCCCTGTGGCTCTTGTTTATTTGGTAAACATTTTAGAATTTCATTTTAGAAATCCTCTACTTGAAAGATTTGGTTTATTTGGCAAACATCATAGAGTGATCATTTCATTAATCTTTAGATGACAATAGTTAATTTGTCAATTTGGTTGATCGTACTTATAGAAATGTGTAGATGAGTTTTATGGGGAAAAAAAAGACTAATTTTTTTAGTACTTCAAGAAATTTTATGATGAAAAAAAAAAAAAAAAAAAAAAAAAAAAAAAAAAGTAAGAAAAGGAAGCTTTTGAAGTGTCTTCGGACAACATATATAGATAAATTCACATCTAATGAATTTGAAAATTATTACTTGAATCACAACATTAAACAAGAGAAGACAGTTCCTAGTTTTCCACAGCATAAAGGTATGGTAGACAATTCCTATATAGTTTCCCACAATCTGAAAAGGAAAAACTTGAAAGCATTCTATTTGTAGATTGGCTTGGGATGCAACCACGTATCATGTTTGGAGGGATAGGAAAGAGTGAGGGAAGATTAGAAAGCAAAGCCAAAATAAGGGATTCAGTTCAAAACAAAGCCTTGTCCCTTGTGTTGAATTTGCAAGTTGCCCCATTCAATCTTTCTATGATGGGGTAAAAATGGCTCTATTGAGTCAAATTGTGATGTATACAGTTCACAACATGTTATCTCAACGATTGTAATTAAAATAAAACCCTCAAGATTATAAGTCTAAATGAATAATGTAGAATATATGTTTTGTTTAAAAAATAGTAAAATCCAAGCTGAAATGCAAGATAATGCTAAAACTAATGCAATACATAATATTCTCTACTTCCAAAGCTCGTAAGATATACACTTATCATAACATGTCATCTCAACAATTGTAATCAAAATAAAACCCTCAAGATAAGACCACATGAATAATGTAGAATATATATGTTTTGTTTAAAAAATAGTAAATCAAAGTTGAAATCCAAGATAATGCTAAAACTAATTAATCCAAAACTATTAAGATATACCGAGAAGCCTAAAACCTTTCCATCTTGTTCTTCATCTCAACAATTGTAATCAAAATAAAACCCTCAAGATAAGACCACATGAATAATGTAGAATATATATGTTTTGTTTAAAAAATAGTAAATCAAAGTTGAAATCCAAGATAATGCTAAAACTAATTAATCCAAAACTATTAAGATATACCTAGAAGCCTAAAACCTTTCCATCTTGTTCTTCATTTCAAACTCATTGATGTTGTAGAACTCATCCACTGGAGAACCCTCAATTTGAGAAGAAAAAGTTTGCATCATGGGTTGCTGTCCATAGGCCACCATTTGCTGCATAGCAGGATTGTGGTAGTGCATTGCAGGCACCCTAGAGTTGTTCACCATCACATTGTCCACCATCCCAACTGATGGATCATAACAAATTTGATCATTTGATGGAGTATATTGTATGCCACTACACATGCCTCCAAATTGAGAATAATCCACACCCTTCACCTCCATTGGATTGGCCATAGGATTAAGATGATCAAATGGAAGTAAAGGGAAAAGACTTTGATCAGATGAATAGCAAGAAGGGAATTGGTAATCCAGTGGCTTCACATAAGATATAGGCTGTTGGTTAATAGGACTCGTTTCCACATTCCTTTGAAGCATGCCTTGAGTGTAAGAAAAATCGGTTGGTATTGATCCAAAGTTGGAGCTACTGGTTAATCCTGAGGCTGCATCATTTATCATGTAACTACCTCCATTTAAAACATCAATGTTTCGCTGTACTTCATCAATCTTATTGTCCAATATACCACGAAGTACTGCTCTTTGTGCATCCGAAAAATTATTGAGATGCTCACCCCATGTCATAGGCAACTGGTTTTCTAGTGGCTTTACCTTTACATAAGATATAGGCTGTTGGTTGATAATCTTTGGTGCTACACTCCTTTGAATCATGCCTTGAGTGTAAGAAAAATCACTTCGGATTGATCCAAAGTTGGAGCTGCTAGCTGTTCCTAATGCTGCATCATTAATCAAATAATTACGTCCTCTTATAACATTAATTTTTCTTTGTACTTCATCGATCTTAGAGTCCAATAACCCAAGAAGTACTTCTTTTTGTGCATCTGAAAAACTATTTAGACCTTCAATCCATGTCGAATACATGGCTTTGAAGCTTTCCATACGCACTCTTGAGATCTCCTTCTCAATATTCTTCTTCCGTTGAATGAAATAGTCAGATAAGCTAAGAGTTTCTTTCTTACGTGTACCTGTACTCGTGCCCTTGTATTTGTTGATTATTTTCTCGACTTTTTCTTGATTTTCAGGCCAGATTGCTAGCTCATTAGAATTGTCCTTCTGTATGGGTCCATAGACGATCATGCACACATCGACACCACAAAGAGTGGAAAGCTCATAGGCCTTCTTTTTCAAACCCTTTTTTCTCTTACTATAGGTTACCATACGAGACTTCTCGTTGCTGATGAGTTTCATGTTTATTTTTGCACGCCCCATCTTTTGATCTAACAAAATTAAATTTGTTATCAGACTCAATGAGCAGGACTCAAATCCATAATCTAATTTAGTCACAAATTTTAGAATCAGATAAAGAAAAGTTCACAATAGAAGATAAAAGTGCTAGTGATCTTGAAATTTAGTAGGCAATTCATTTATAGCAAAAGGAATTAAATAATAAAATAAAAGAATAAAGCTTTAACATTACTCTATGATGAATCTTTGGAGGGTTCCTGAGCTAATACTTGTTTTTAGTTTTTAATTACTAATGGCTAAACATCATGAACTTTATTTTTCTAATTAAAAGGTGAGGTATTTTTAAAACATATTGACCATTGAAGCATTTAAACTTTTAAGGGACAATTTGTTTTTTCTTTTGAAGCGTCCCCATTAAGCACAAAATTGATATTTACAAGAATATGTATTTAAAAAAGAGAGAGAGAAAAATAATAAGACTTAACGTTTGAAGTGGTAGTAATTTTATATACCAATGTAAAAATTAAGATTACAATTCTATTACATGCGCTAGTATAAAAATTTGGATTTTTTTAAAAATAAATTATTTAAGTGAGAAAGAGAAGCATGCTTACAAAACCATAGATTTTGTGTGAATAATATTAAAAAATAGCTAGTAAACCCAACCATAAGGGATTTAAAGTTTTGAAAATAATTAAAATATTTATTAAAAGTAAATTTAAGTTGTAAACCGCAACCCAAGCAATGACAAGTTTAAGAACTTGAAACCTGACCCACCCTAAACTCATTGCAAAAACCTTTAAACCCTGATAGTGTGGTGTAGAGAGATTTGAAGATTATTATTAGAAAGTCTTCACAATAAGTTTATATTTTTATTTGTGATTACTCATTCATAAAGAAGATAATAAAATTAAACACCAAAAGGCTCTAAAAATTTGAAAGAGAAGAACAAGAGTGAGTGTGTGTGTGCGCACCATTTATTAAATTGATGAATCATGTATGCATAAACATGGTATACAAGCACATACTTCTATGAGATGTAAGCCTTCATCAAAGGAAGGCATCTATACAATTTTTGTATAAGTACCAAGAAACATATATATTCATTCAGACTGTGAAAGTAAAATATGAAAAACATGTACAATACAATACGAAAGAAAACATGATACACAAACCAATACTTTGAAAGTGAAACTGTAAAAGTATGACAAGATACATACATACAGAAAGACACGTACAGATCTTTATATGAAGAGTTGTTCACATACCTGATGAGGACGAAGAGAACTACTGTGGAGACAAACAGAATAAGTAGACAGGGTTTTGGTGCGGTTTTATACTAATATAAATACTATTATAAGTAAAGGTAGCAGAGTAAGCCCAAGGTTATTTGTCCACCCAAACTCACTCATTCTAATTGAATCCAAACCTATTTAATTATTAGTTGAATTAAATGAGCATCAATTTAATTAAACCCAATAATTATTGGGTTTTCACTAAAAACCCATTGAACCCATTTAACCCAAAACCAATATACCCAAATTCATTCCGGCCCTTCCCATTTTATAAAAAAAAAAAAAAAAAAAAAAAAAAAACCTACGTTTCCGTGTTTGGTTTCCCTTTCCTCCTTCTCGGCTAATTTCTTGGAAACCAAACGGAATATAAACAAATATATGATCAATCCAAAAAAAAAAAAAAAACCTGAATATTATCGAGAACCGATCTCATAGAGTTAAGCGAAATTTCACGCTCCTCCGAGGGACCACCGCAAACGATACCGACTCTAAGAACTCTACGATTCTTCACTGCTTGCTCTTCCTTCTCTGCGATCCGCTCATCCACAGCCTCCGCGGCGGCGTTGTCGTTGTGGTGGTTCTTGCCGCGGAGCAAGGCGAGGTTGGTAGCGTAAGCGATCGACGAAGCCATTGAAGAAAGAAATAGCAAGAGAGACTGAGAGTGAGTGAGTGAGTGATTAGTTAGAGAAATAATGGAGAATGTGAACATATAGTGGAGTGAGTAAGAGTGAGTGGTGATGGAGTTTGCTGATTGTCTTTCATGTTTTTGAAAAAACTGTTTCGGATGGTAGAGTAATTTTGAGCTTGAAATGACATTTTTTTTTGTATCTGTTTGGTTTGCAAGTAAGTGAGAGAAAATAGAAAAGGAAAGAAAATATTTTTTATTTAGATTTTTAATATATTTGTTGACATGGATATGCTTATGTGGAATTTTTTAATCCCAAGAATGGAGACTATAGAAAGTGGAAAAGGAAATTCAGTGTTGGAGTTTTCACTTTAATAATATTTTGGTAATTTTGATAATTGGGTAAGTTGGGGTTTATCTATAACTAGTCGCTAACCCGTGCGATGCACGGGAAATGTATTGAGTACAATATATAATTTAATCTTTGTTTATTTTACTACAACACCAAAATTGAATTTGTAAAATAAAATCATATAGCTAAAACATTTGTTAACAGCTATACGTTTCAGACATTTATTAAACTATATTATTATTATTATTATTATCAACTTAACAGTATTTTAATATATGATACCAACATGCTTCAAGAAAATGTCCAACACTAAAACCAATTTCGAAAACAAACTCAACTAAACAGTTTGATGAATAAATATATTACAATCTATAATATAAGCCAAGAAATAAACTTTGAAACCAATATGAACAAAATCCACGTCAAACAAAACCATTTCGATCATTAAGAATATGACTCACTAAAGTCATGAAAAACACAGGATTCATTACCAAAAAAAAAAAGCATCTTTAGTCTTTATAGATTTTGCCTAAGTACCCAGATACGATGACACATACTCACACAAGAAGAGACATAAACACGGACAATTAAAGAAAAAAATAAGAAAAACAAAAGAGACGTAAACACGGACAATTAAAGAAAAAATATAGGAAAAAAAAATTAGGAATAGAAATATAAGATAAAGATGGGTTACCCTCAAAAAGAATAATCCATGGATATTCATTGAAATCTTCTAGATAATTTCTGATAATAGAAAAAATAAAACCCAAAAGTTATGATGTTAAAACTTCCAAAAGGCCAAAAAAAAAAATTTTAAAAAATCAGAAGATTCAAAGCTTCAAAAGTATTGAAATAAAACAATATATATATATATATATAGATAATTACGCAATAGAGAAATATAATAGAAAGAAGGGAATCCATGATTATAGCTTTTCCACTTATGTATTGGACTCCTCTCCTTCTTCGGTCAATGCATCAAGGTTAGGGTTATTTGATTTGTTCAATAAAAATTTGAAGATTTAATTAAAAGATTCAGGCCCAGCAATTAAATAAACAAAACAACAATTGACAAACTTATAAGAAAAAACAACAAATCTATAATTTTTATTGAACAAATCAAATAACCCTAACCTTGATGCATTGACCGAAGAAGGAGAGGAGTCCAATACATAAGTGGAATATGTGAATTGTGAAGCATGAGCCGCCCTCAAAAAAAATCTTGAAGAAAAATAAGTTTTAAGGAGAAAATTGTATTGCGGCAAAAATAAGTTTTTGGGGCTTAGGTTTTCTACGCAAACAATTCTTAAATAGAAGAGAGTAGATGCGGTGGGAGAGTATCCTTATTTGGCTAGAAGTCTAATTTGCATTGGAAAAGGAAAACAGTGATGAGGTGGAAAATTTAATTTAATTTAAATTTAATTTAAATATTGTGATGACGTGGAAAATTGTGGGAACTTCAAAAGCTTCGGTTTTATATATATATATAGATAATTGTGTTGGGTTGGATTTGAGTTAGAAGCAATTAGTTAAATAAGTTTTAATGGATAAATAGATTTTATATACCCAATCCAATTAGGACAAAGTTTAGCTACAAAATTAGTTGTAGCTTTAGGCTACAAACTTACTTAATATCTTTTTATCGGATGTGAATTTTGACAAATCCACCATTGGATTACATCTTCTTCTTATATTCTCCATACTTGCAAAATTTCAAGAAAATTAAAAATTAATAGCTATGTCATCAAAAAAAAATTTAAATTGCAAGTTTTTGTAATTTAAAATTATGCACAAAATATAAGCTTATAGATCATATAGTAAATGATATCTGATTGACATAAAATTTAACATGTGTATTAAGGGCATAAAGAACATGCAATTCAACGGTTAGATTTTCAAAATATGTTGTAGTATTTATTTTATTGAGTGAGTTTGTAGCCTTAAGTTACAACCAATTTTATAACTAAACTTTGTCCATCCCAAACCCACCTATTTGACACCCCTAATTACAAGCAAAGCAATGTCGATTTGAAACTCCTTTGCTTTAATTTGGGCCTGCAGTACTATTAGTACAAGGTATAAAAGGAAAGGCTGGGATTCGAATAGGTTTTGTCAAAAGAAAAACTAGTAATTAATTAATTATAATCTATAAAAGGAAGGCTAGGGCTGGGATTTTATTCGATTTTATCAAAAGGGCCTGCGGTATTACGCAAGTTTTAGCTCACTAAACTAAAGGTGTTGATTGGGGTTTTTTTTGTTTTTTATTATTATTTAAACATTCGTTAGAAATATTTATAAACTAAAAAAATTATTAAATTAATCAAAGTTGTTTTTTTCACCCTAATCAAAATTAATTACATTGTAGGAAGTTTTTTGGTAGGATTTCTCAAACGAACCCGTATGATCAAAAATTACTATACACTTTATTTGGGAGTTCATAAGAGACTAAAGAGGCTAATGAATTTGTTGATGTGATAACAAAGAGTTAATCGCAAGAATTTCTTATGTTTAATGAACCTATTTATTTATCATTATTTTGTATATAGATATGAAAGGATTTAAAGTTACATCGTCCGCTTGCAATAATTAATCATTATCAACATCTCAATACACTAATATTTGGAGGACGACCAAAGATTTAACCAGTTGAGTTATATAATTAGAGCTTACAAATTTATGTGTCATCAATTACTAAAACATATTTCAAATATTTATTTATTAGATGGTTAAAGTTCATCAACCACAAACATTGCCACAACAGTTTGTAAATTTTATGTAGTAAAAGTTATAATATCTTTAATATCATACCATTTTCCCCTAGACACCTGAGGACTTTGTGTATGAGGACTTTGTGCATGAGGAGTTGTCAATTTAGCTACAAGGCCCTTACTCACTCCTCTATTGTTAAACATGTATTATAACTAAGCTTTTGATTCCTTTGTAATGTTGTTTCCAAACTTGTCATGGACAAAATGTTTATTTCCTATTATTTGGGATGTACTTATAAACCGCTAGCTTATTGCTTAAATTTCCTATTATTTACAAATCTCACATAAGTCACCTACTTATTTTATGTTTCCTACTATTCGCAAGTGCTGAATGAGTCATTTGCTTATTTTATTTAACTTTTACTTTTTATTACAGTATTTTTAACAAAAAAATTTCACCAAAAAATTAAATAAGTTGTTCTCCAATAGACACTTGGACTCTAAAGTATATATATAGTCTAAAGTTATACACAAAACATGAGTAAACTGATTAAATATTAAATAATATCTTATTAATGTGCACTTTGGCATGCGTATCAAAAACGAAAAAAATGTGTAATCCCAATAGTTTTGTTTTTTTTAAAATATTAATCTAATAAAATATTATTAAATCTACAATTAAAACTCGAAAAAAATAAATAAATCTACCATCTATATATATAGTAATAGGTAAAACTAAGAGAAAATTCAATTAAATTTTAAATTGGAATTCAATTAAAGTCTAATTTTTCGCCATGTGTCTCATCTAATCTAAATTTTAAAATTTTGTGTTAAGTGAGTTAATTCAATGTAAAAATTGGATTTCAATTAGAGCTTAATGTTGCGACATGTGTCCCATCTAGTCTAAGTTTTTTAATTTTTGTACCAAATGAGTTAATTTAGTGTAAAAAACGAGGAGTCTAATATAAGTAAACCATAAAAAAAAAAAACCATAATTTTTGAATGATTTTATATTTATGAGTTTTTTTCTTTGTAGAATTAAAAACAATTCAAGTTTATAAGTCATCTATATATACATATACATATACATATACATATACATATATACATATATATATATATATATTAATAAGTAAAGTTGAGAAAAAATCCAATTAGATTTTAAATTGAAATTCAATCAGAGTTCAATTTTGTGCCACGTGTCTCATCTAATCAAAATTTTTAAAATTTTGAACCAAGTTAGTTAGTTCAGTGTAAAATTTGAATTTCAATTAGAGTTTAATTTTACGGCACGTGTTCCATCTAATCGAAATTTTTTAATTTTTGTGCCAAATGAATTAATTTAGAGTAGAAAATAACGAGCCCAATATAAATAAATTATAAAAAACATAATCATATATATATAACACTATATATAAAATTAGAGGAAAAGAGAGTTTGAATGATTTTATATTTATGAGCCTTTTTTTATAACTAAAAATAATTCATTTGGCACAAAAATAAGTAAAGTTTAGAGAAAATCATATTAGATTCTACAATTGAAGTCCAATTTTGAGCCATGTGTCCTAATTTTTTTTTTTTTTTTTTTATATATACAAGATATAATTTTTACTCTAGCTTAATCTAAGTGTATATACGTGTGAAACTCCCTCCTAGATACTTGAATCTCGGCTCTTGCCCCCCATACCCCACAAGTATTTATACTTGTAGAGTGACCACCGCACCAAGGGTGCGCATTGGTCCTAAATTATTTATTTTCAGAGAAATTTTTATTTCTTAATTTTGGAATAAAATCTGAGACCATGTCATAAATATTTATTCAAGTGAGTTATTGTGTACAAAAACCAAAGAGTTTAGAATTAATGAACATAAAAATGTTTAAAAATTTGACATTTTACATTTTCTGCCTAATAACATTCTTACAAGACTTTTTAAAGAGTTAAAAAAAAAATATATATATATATATATATATATATATAAGAATGACTATCAATAATATTTAAATTATATATGTAAGATTATTATACTATGCATCTTAATGTGTATCTTTTAAGTATATCCATGCATATGCATGGGGTTACCAGCTAGTTTATATAAAAGCTGAATTAGTTTGATTTTGATTGACCTCATAATATTGTGCCACATGGGTTTTTAAGGTCTCTCTATTTTACACATCATTAATTTAATTTTTATTGAATTTAAATTATATTCTATATTTAAAATCTCCAATAGAATGTTGACACATCATATTTTCTTTAATCAATAGATATAGTTTCATTTTTTTTTTAATTCCCTCAACTTAAATCAACTCGCTCTTTCTTACCAATGAAGTAACTGTTCGATCTCCTTTTAATGTGATTAAACCATGTCAAACTCTCTTAGCCACCCTGACAAGGGTGTTTTTAGGAAGAAATAAAAGAAGCTGACGAATCTGTTGAGCCCGTCAGCTTCATACGCATGTGAAGTAGTGCGAAATTGACAATGCCATAAGTCGAAGACATCACCTCAATACCCGATGGTATCTACATGAGATGACGGGGATTCCCAAGCCGATGAAAAGAGAGAAGCTGGCGGAAGTAAAAGAAGCCAACGAGAATAAAGAGCATGACGAGTCCAGCATGTCCTTGCTTGACCCCCACGAATATCTATATAAGGAAATATCTTGCACCCTACAATTAACCCTAATCAAAGGAATCCCTATAAGGAAATGATCCCGCCAATTACATGCACTTATGAGGATCTTCCCTACAAGGAAAGACCCTTTTTCCCAATAAATGAATGCCAGCTCTACGCTACTATAAGAACTCCAAACCTCTCACAAACCAAGATACGCATAAATTACCCCAACTCTGACACTCTAGAGTTGTGAAAGTTCCTGAACTTAACATTCGGAGGGTATTTGGCCGATACCACACCAGTACTCTCTGCAAGGTCTTCTTTGTTTCTGTTTCGCAGGTTCTGTCTAGAGCACGTGAGGACCATGCAGCTCACAGATGATTTTTGGCATCATCAATTGGCACCGTCTATGGGAATCAAGTAGACTAGAAGTCACACTACCGCTTCCCGAACAAAAGAGTTGCATGGTACTTATTCGCTCAATGGCAACCAACAACAATGGAGATGAACCACGCATTATTACCCTTAAATGACAAGTATAAACCCTAGCTGTGGCTGTGGAACGCCTTACTAAGCAAAACCATGGCCTGGAGGAACAGCTGTGCCAAAGGGATACTGGGCCAAACAGTCACGGAGAAGAGCAAGAAGGCACCAGAGCCCAAAGAAGGGACTAAGAAGGACCAGAAGGAAGTAAAAAGGACCAGAAGGAAGTAATGCTCTGAGTAGACTAGAGCGACAAGACACCAGTCGTCCATCCGTCACAGATACAGCACCATCACATATGGTCACGGAGATGCATATGATGAAGGAAAGGATGGACTTCATGATGAATGCCCTCAAGCGGCGGGTATCAAACAACCTTGACGAGTTGGTCCATCGGACGGACTCACCCTTCACAGCAACCGTCACTTCGTTCCCTCTTCCTGCAAAGTTTCGTATGCCCTCAAGGGTCAAAGGATCCCTTGGACCACCTGGAGTCGTTTAAAACCCTTATGCACTTACAAGGTGTGGTGGATGAGATCATGTGACGAGCCTTTCCAACTACGCTAAAGGGTCCCACAAGGTTGTGGTTCAGCAGATTGACGCCCAACTCCATCAGTACCTTCAAGGAGCTAAGCGCGTAATTTCCCTCACACTTTATCGAAGGACACAGGTATAAGAAGTCCATTGCATGCCTAATGAGCATCAAGCAACGGGAAGACGAGACACTGAGGTCTTACATAACCCGTTTCAACAAGGAAGCTCTCTCGATAGACAAAGCTAATGATAAGATACTTGTTGCTGCATTCACCAATGGTCTGCGGAAGGGAAAGTTTTTATTCTCCTTATACAAAAACGACCAAAAGACCATGACAAATGTGCTTTATCGAGCTACTAAGTATATGAACGTAGAGGATGCGCTGCTAGCCCGAGAGGAGAAACCAAAGAATAGGGAAAGGTAAGAAGAAGCTTGACAGGAAAAGGGATGGAAGATGACTAAAACCGGAGACTGACGGGAGGACAGGCGCTCTGAACCCCCCACTAAAAGGTTCACCGACTTCACCCCGCTAACTGCCTCGATTGATCAGGTGTTAATACAGATCAAGGACGACACGACCTTGACGTGGCCTGGCAAGTTAAAGGGAGATCCCAACAAAAGGTTCAAAGACAAATATTGCCATTTTCATCGGGACCATGGTCACGACATGTGTTATGACCTGAAGCAGCCAATTGAAGCCCTTATTAGACAAGGGAAACTACAGCAATTCATCAGCAAAGAAAGGGCGGATCCACCACAGGAGCAAGTTGCTAGAAGGGAAAACGAGCACCCCAGGCCAAGGATGATTGTAAGGGGTACCACGACTTTAGG
>JAPQVW010000324.1:0-32201 GCA_028535905.1 Quercus berberidifolia | reverse complement strand
GTATGTCCTTCCAAGTGCTGCAGAAATATCATCCATCCCCTTGTCAAACATTAAGATACGTTCAACTGTTTAGGACTGTAATGTAAACGAATAGACGAGATACGGACGGATAGACATAAGTTTCTACTACTACCACTACTACTTTATTTGTTTCTACTACCTACTAGGAAACAGACATAGTTTTCTACTTTCGCACTTAAAGCGATACGAATAATGTAAAACATAAAAGCCACCAAGGAAATCAAAATATGTACATAAGGGACTTATGATGAAGCGTTGATAAGACACCAAATGGGTAAATATTCATAACTACGGAATTATGTTTTTTACAAATGGTTTTAGGTATGTATCTGGTTTTTGATAGTCGAGTAAAAACTATTTGAAATCTTCCATTTCAAAAATCATCTCATTTTGCTAATCTACTACCTCGATTAAGTCGAAAACGATACGCATAATGGAAATATTGAAAATGGAGACAAATCCAATGGGTTATGATCAACGAAATAATAATTAAAATCTTATTTTGCTATGACTTTTTAACACCTACTCAAAAAATATACGAAGAAACCAAACTAATGAATTTAACGCACACTTATATATATCACACATGCTTACTTATACGAAAAATATTACATAAAGACATACATACCCAAATTACTTTTACTAAAAAAATAAATGTTAATAGTATTAGAACTAGACGCGCAAATGATTTAAAACTACATTCCCCTAGAACTAATTACGGAAAAAAAACTATAACGTACGAAGGTGCTAAAATCTATAATAATTTACCTAAAGATATAAAACAAGCAAAAACAATGTTTACATTCAAAAAATTACTAAAATTTTATTTGTGCAGCAATCCTAATTTAAACTTATTACCATAGATTTCATGCCACTTCCAGCGGTCGCTAGATCATTGGAATATTTTGTACTGTATTCTCTTTCTTTCCTGTCATCATACTTACCACGTCTGTCTACCCACAACTTTTTAGTTTTTTATGTGTGTCAGTAATTACTTACGCCTTAAATAATATTATATTATATAAAGCTTTATAGAATTTAAGATTTGTTCTCATGCAAGTGAATGTAATATTCTTTATGAGAAATAAATGTCTATAACCAGAAATCTCAATGTGTCGCGGCGTATCCGAACCGTGGGCATCAGAACAGTACGGTGTTTCCGAACGCATTTTTGCAATGTATAAATTCAATATGCCAAAAACCACCTTCCAACCCGAATCGCCTCGTCACTTATACTCAGTTGTAATATTTTTCTAATATAATATCAAAATTTGGAAATCTTTAATTTGGCACTACACCCGGACCCAGTAGCCGAACCATTTGGACCTTCAGAGCCGACTACAACGGACCTACGCACGCACAACTATTGTCGGTGCCAACGGTCACTTCGAAGACAAAGAAGATTTCCAAGAGACGGAAAGAGCGCTGTCCTGAGGCACACAACCGATCACTACGAAGACGGTACGGCCAGCCCTCTATCCTATCCAAAAACGCCTATCCCTACTTGTTTTAATTTCCGTGGTAAACTGTTTCAGTGTTTGAGCCGCAGTGAGTTTCCTCGTTTGCAAGTGTCTAGCAGTGTGTGCCGTTGCCAGCATCAGCTGCCGCTTACAAAACGTGAGTACTCCACCTTTCACTAAACCTCCAGGATGCCAGATAGGAATAGGTCCCCTTCTCCAATATGTAAAATAACCGTTACGAGTGATGCAGCTACAAACATACTTTTACGCGATCTCGTTAAAAAGCGTTCTATTGTCAAAGGCCGTGTTACACGATTCTCTAACTATCTAAATGCAATAAATACCGATGAAATTGTGACCGAAAAAACCCGCGTAGAACTTAGAATACGAGTCAAAGGAGTTGAAAGTTTATTTAGCGAATTTAACAGACTTCAGTCGCAGTTAGAAGAATCTGTTTCACCTGTTGACTTTGAGGAACAAATAAAGCAACGCGATTTCTTTGAAGATTCCTATTATGAAACTCTGGCTAGGGCAGAATGGATGCTTACTAGTGGAGAGGTTACCGCGAGTTCTAAGAAGGCACCCAGTGAGTTTTGTAACGTAAAATTGCCAAAACTCACCATACCTACCTTCGATGGTTCATACGAGCGGTGGTTAGAATTTAGGGACACGTTTCAGTCGCTTATTCACAACACAAATCACATCACCGCAATCCAAAAGTTCCACTACCTAAAATCGTCCTACTTCGCAGTAGTGAAGTATATAGCAATTGCTACATATAGACCTACAATCTATCTAGGGAACTCTTCAAACTTTAACACACGCGTCCCTCCCCGCGCCGCAGTTCACCCCCGCAAAGCCTGAGCCTTCACTCGAAACAATAGGTGCACACACTGACGTTCTATGCGCTAATTATCAATGTGTGAAACCAGTCCTGGGCTTCAATTACGGTAACATTTTACTTTGGCTAAACGCTCGTACGTCAACGTGTGAACCGCTATGAGCGTCTGAGACGGTGCGCTGATACGTTAATCGTATTACCGTAAACTTCAAAATCAAATGACAGATAATTGAAAGCGTCTAAAGCCTTTAATTTCAACGTTTGAAACGTTAGATAAAACGTGTGAGCCGTTCAAATAACGATTTAGACAAAGTAGGTACCTCTAGAGGTACTTTTCACTTATAGTTGTCAATCGCTAAAACTCAATCGATCGTTAGATGCCTCTCAGACGTTCTAAGCGTTTCACATGTTATAACGTCTGAGCGCTTAGCCAATGTCAACTATTACCGTAATCAGCCCCCTGTTATCTACGGCCGTAGTGGAGGTCAAGGATAGGTATAATAAATATCACACTGCGCGCGCGCTCCTTAATTCGGGTTCGGAGCGTTGCATCATCACGCAATCATTATGCGATAAATTAGGCGTTAAATTAATACAGTCCACTCAAGAAATACGAGCGAGGAGTAGGAAACTCGATCACGCAATCAACAAAAATATACGAAGTTGATGCTAGGTCGTGTACTAGCTCCTACAACATGCGTTTAAAATGTTTTGTGCTACAAAACATTGCATCATTGTTACCAGCGGTACCCGAACAACATGCAAAGTTCGGTATCCCTAGTAATATTCAATTAGCTGATCCCAAATTCCTTAAATCTCGAACAATCGATATCCTAATAGGCGCGGATATATGTATTTTGTGATTTAATATGCGAGGGAAAAATGCGTTTACCTAAAGGTCCTTTCCTACAAAACACACAGTTAGGGTGGGTCGTATCGGGTTCCTTAAATATTATGCAAAAAAAGAGTTACATGCGATGTAATTTCACCCAATCGGCCGATGAACAATTACGGAAGTTCTGGGAGCTTGAGGAGGTACCTACCTACGCTTTGTGATGCACGGCCTTAGGACGAAAGGGCTTGCGAAAAACATTTCGTCAAAACTACGACGCGCAATAATGACGGAAGGTTCTGCGTCAGCATACCCTTTAAATCTTCACCACAAAGCTTAAAATGTTAAGAAAAGTTTGTCTAATAGCAACGTCAAATTATATCTGCTCAAAAATTAGAAATAGTGAGAATAAAATAAAATCCACATGGAAAATAATTAATAGTGAAACTGGAAAGGTCAGTTCCTACAGTGATGATTACAATTTAAAAATTAATGATTGCTCAGTCAACAATGACGTTGAAGTAGCCCAAGCATTTGAAAACTTTTTTACTGCCATTCCAATCTCTACTACAAAGTGTCTAAACTCTTCTTAAGTAATCGCTGAGTCATTACTTATCGAAAATACACCCCAATGCGAAAAAAATTTAAATTCAACTATATCGATGAAAAAGATGTTATTAAAGCCTTTAAACTGTTAAATGTTAAGAAAACTGCAGATCTCTGGGGCATTTCCGTTAGAATTATTAAACCATTGATTGATACCATTGCACCAGATCTAGCTTTTATATTCAATGAATCTATTGATTGTGGCGTATTTCCTGATCTAATGAAATGTAGTAAAATAGTCCCACTGTTTAAATCGGGTAGTAGATCTGACCCCACTAACTTTAGAACAATATCAGTACTGCCTACATTCAGCAAAGTTTTTGAAAAACTTATTTTACATCAATTGCTTAGGCATTTTAATGGTAATGACCTGCTAAATTGTAAGCAATTCGGGTTTACTCGCGGCAGGTCAACTACTGATGCCGGTGTAGAGTTGGTATCGTATATTTTTGATGCTTGGGAGAAGTCGCAAGATGCTTTAGGCGTTTTTTGCGACTTGTCAAAAGCATTTGATTGCGTACACCATAAAATATTAATCAGGAAACTACATCACTATGGAATAAGGGACGCCTCTTTGGATCTTCTCACTGCTTACTTGAGTGATAGAATTCAAAGAGTAGACATTAATGGGAAACAGTCTTCGGGCTCTGTAGTTACAATGGGTGTACCGCAGGGGTCTATCCTCGGTCCTTTCCTATTTTTAGTTTATATTAATGACCTGCCCAATCTTGTTAAGAATAATCACGTGATTGTATTGTTTGCTGATGATACTTCATTAATTTTTAGAATGAAACGACAAAACACAAATTTTTACGATGTGAATAATGCAATTTCAAAAGTAGTCCATTGGTTTAGTGTCAATAATCTTTTGCTTAACGAAACCAAAACGAAATGTATTAGATTTGTTCTACCTAATGTAAAACAAGTTAAGGCTGATGTAAACGTAAAAGAAGAACCATTAGAAATTGTTGAAAGTACTGTATTCTTAGGGATCACCTTAGATAATAAACTTCAATGGGGTCCACACATAGATAAGCTATCGAAGAGACTTAGTTCTGCTGCGTATGCAGTCAAAACAATCCGTCAACTTACAGACGTGGATATTTCTAGACTTGTTTATTTCAGCTACTTCCATAGTATTATGTCGTATGGTATACTGCTGTGGGGGAACGCTGCAGATATTAAAACCGTATTTGTTCTGTAGAAGAGGGCTGTTCGTGCTATCTATAATATGGGTCCCAGAGAATCCCTAGGTGATAAATTCAAAGAAATAAACGTAATGACAGTACCATGTCAATATATATGAAAACTTGTTGTACACTCATAAAAATATCAATCGGTTCCCTAAAAATAGCGATATACATAATTTCAACACTAGAAATAAGAATAGACTCGCTGTGCCCACAACTAGGCAACACAAAATAAATGTATCTTCTAAAGGGCAATGTATACGCTTTTACAACAAAACTCCAAATGAGTTGCAAAAATTATCAGTAAATAAATTCAAACAAATTGTTAAAACCTTTCTGTGCAAAAAGGCTTACTACAAAATATCAGATTATCTAGAAGATAAAAAAGCTTGGGACGGGTTTTGCTCCAACTCGAAAAATAACAACTAACAGGCTTAAGGTTTCTTTGTCGCTTCTTTACTTTAGTCTACATATCGAAGCGACGGAAATCAAAAATATCACTTTATTTCCATGTCTGTTTAAATTTTAAGAATTTGACCTTTTCTAAGTGTATATTTATTGTATTTATGGAAATAAATAATTTTTGAATTTGAATTTGAATTAGGCGAAACTTATCCTGAAGCCCTAAATCGGTTTCTAGCATTGGAAAAACGATTACATCGCGATCCGATGAACAAAAGGCTTTACAGTGACTTCATACAAGAGTACGTAGCTTTAGGTCACATGACGCGTGTTGACTCTTACAAGGCACCTAACTTTTTCTTGCCGCATCACGGCGTATTACGCGAACATAGCACAACCACTAAGCTAGGGGTGGTATTTAATGCCAGTGCAGCTTCGAGTACTGGAGTCTCACTAAATGAGCTACAGCTCGCCGGGCCTGCCATACAGGGCGACTTGCTGAGCATCTTACTACGCCTACGACTACGTAAATACGTCGCGTGCGCGGATGTTGAAAAAATTTACCGTCAGGTGGAGATAGCCGAGAATCAGCGGGATCTCCAATTGATTGTGTGGCGAGATCATCCTTCGCACGAAATAGGTATTTCCCGACATGACAGGGTAGTGTACGGGTCTGCGTCGGCAGCTTATATGGCTTGCAGATCCCTAAAAGAAACCGCGAATAGTTGTCCTGAACCTAGGATTAAACGAATCATAAATGAAGATTTTTATGTCGACGACTTAATCACATGTTCCGATGATAAAACTGAACTACTCGATTTATGCGAAAAAACGTACAATGTTTTACAATCAGGCTGCTTTCCATTGCGAAAATGGACTTTCAATTTTAATTGTGATAATCACGATTTTTCTTCAAGAATATTGAATGGTACAAAACCATTAAATCTCGACGAGTCGTTTCATTGTGAACACTAGGTATAATTATTAATCGGAATTTAAGACAATAACTTAACAAAACGGTCAATCTTGTCTCATGTTTCACAAATCTTTGACCCTTACGGTTTGCTTAGTCCCACTATCATGATAGCGAAGATACTATTACAAAAGCTTTGGTTTTTGAAATTAGGCTGGGACGACCCCTTACCGCGTGACGTCACGTAATTATGGAACCGGTTCTCCAATGATCTCAGTGCGCTCGAGTTAGTAAGAGTGCCACGGCACGCTATAGGTAGCAGGCTTGCTACCTATAGCGTGCCGTGGCACTCTTACTAACTCGAGCGCACTGAGATCATTGGAGAACCGGTTCCATAATTATGATGATTATGCTATGTACAGCTGCATATCTGTACCGATGCGTCGCAAGTTGCGTACGGGGCTGTCGCTTATCTTCGCACGGTTAGCGATAATAACACCGAAGCTAGTGTTAGACTTTTGTGTTCCAAGGGCAAGGTCGCGGCGCTGAAGCCAGTCAGCATCCCAAGGTTGGAGTTGCTCGGGACATTATTAGGCGCCCGTTTGTATAAAAAAATAAGCGAGTCGCTAAATTATAAATTTGACAGTATAGTCTTTTGGACGGACTCCATCATCGTGCTAGGGTGGCTACGTATGGCTCCCAATTTATTAAAAACTTTCGTACAAAATAAGGTCGTTGAAATTAACGAACTCACACAGGGCTTACCATGGAAGCATATAAAAGGTACCGAGAACCCAGTGGATCTAGTGTCGCGCGGCGCGCACTTGCCGGACCTAGCCTCCTCGGCACTGTGGTGGGAAGGACCACCTTTCCTACGTAGGTTCGATTTCAACTGCGATGATGTGACATTGGAAAATAGTTCAATTGTGATGCAGGACGATTTACCTGAGGTTAAATCGACCGCAGTGGTCGTTTTCCATACCACACAAATGATGAAGTATTTCCGTTTTCTAGGTTCTCTCAGTTTGAACGAATGAGGCGCTCCTTTGCGTACATACTTCGGTTTGCTTACAACACGTGAAATAAACTAAATCGCAAGTCGGGTTCGCTCACAGTGGATGAGCTGAGAGAGTCGGAGCTCAGATTGGCGAAAATATCGCAATTAGAATCTTTTAGCGAGGAATACACGTTAATACATGCAAATCAATCGTTAAAAAAGACACCAAGTCTTTATAAATTGAACATATTCCTCGACAAGGACAAAATAATGCGCGCCGGGGGTAGATTAATGAACTCTGAAGAATACGATTTTGATAAGAAACACCCGGTTGTACTAAGTGCAAAACATTCGTTTTCAGTGTTGCTCATGCGACACGAACACCGACGCACTCTCCACGCCGCTCCTCAGGCACTTCTATACGACGTTCCGCAACGTTGGTGGCCTGTTGGGGGGAGGAGTCTCGCGCGCAAGATTGTGAACGATTGCGTTGTTTGTAAGTATGAGCAGCTTGCCCAAGAATCGCCTAACCCCTACTTACCCGTATAATCAATGTGGGGTGTCTACCCCACAGGCAGGGCCCATACTCACTTTGAATCGTAAAGGCAGTGGTGCTAGACTGCAAAAATCCTACGTCTGTTTGTTTCGTGACTCGCGCGGTGCACTTGGAACTTGTTACGGAAGCATACATTCTAGCCCTTAAAAGGTTCATTGCGCGGCGCGGTAAACCCTCAACCAAACATCGGTAGGTACCTGTAATGAATTAAAACGTTTTTTACAAGTATGTTCCCCTGACATAACTGAATTCGCAGTTAGTCAATCCATCAATTTTAAATTCATTCCCCCCTACTCACCACATTTTGGAGGTTTATGGGAAAGTGGAGTAAAGTCGTGCAAACTCCACTTGTCACGGATTGTCGGCAACGCTCATTTGACATTCGAGGAGTTGCAAACAAGATGAAAATGGAGGGAGAACGTCGACAGCCTTGAGCCAAACACTCTCGCGGTCGTCAAGGACGACAAGCTACCTCCACTAAAGTGGTCTCTCGGAAGGATAAGTAGCACCATCACAGGCAACGATGGTATATCACGCGTAGCTGACATTCGGACAGCGTCGGGCATCGTGAGGCGCAGCTACCCAAAGATCTGCCCTCTATTCAAGGAGGAAGATTCATCGACGCGGTGATGGAGCAGCCTACTATTTGGAGCTGGTGCTTCCAAGGCCGGGGGCATGTCGTGGCGTATCCGAACCGCGGGCATCAGAACAGTACGGTGTTTCCGAACGCATTTTTGCAATGTATAAATTCAATATGGCGAAAACCACCTTCCAACCCGAATCGCCTCGTCACTTATACTCAGTTGTAATATTTTTCTAATATAATATCAAAAGTTTGGAAATCTTTAATTTGGCACCACACCCGGACTCAGTAGCCGAACCATAATAAAAAATAAAATAAAAATAAAAATATTTTATTTCAGATAACACAATCCATATTTTGTTAGTAAAATTAAATCATAGAAAATACTTAAAAATTAAGGTTAGTAACATACTATTCGAACAAACTAATTATAAAAACATTAAATTAAACCTATTGCCCTACGCACAAAAGATATCCACATAAGAGACGAGCACCTATCAGCAATAGTTTTCAGGATGCTGTTCGTGCTATCCCGGACTCTGCGCATCAGGGAGGCAGTCTTTTTGCGGAGTATAGCTGTGAATCCATCTACTTGGTACTCCGCAAACATCCCCGACGCACTACAGAAGCGGGGCAGCCCCAACATCATCCTGAAAACATTGTTGTACTGTATACGCAGGGTTTCCAGCGGTTTTTTGGCATACCGAACCCATAGGTTTCCCGTATAGAAGCTTTGACAATAAGCCTTAAAAAGGGTTATCTTAACTTCCACCGCCAGAGCCCTGCGCTCCCTCTCTATGTCCACATTGTCTTTAAGGTCTTCAGCTACATGATGTCCAAGATACTTGAAAGTTGTAACACTTTCGATGTTCCTGCCTTCAAGGCTAATGCTGGGAAAACTTTCATGATTGCCGGCGGCCTTAAAGACAATGTGTTCACATTTCTTTATGTTATATCGGAGTCCGTGGGAAGCAGCATAATTAGCGCAGACCTTCAACATTTTCTCGAGCGAGCCCGCAGTCGGTCCCAGCAGCACCATGTCATCCGCGTAGCTGATGTTATTTACACAGATACCATCCACGCTACAGCCGACACGCATGCTGCTGAGCTCGACTATGAGCTCATTTATGTACAGGTTGAAAAGCGAGGGAGAGCTTACCCCCCCCCGCATTCCAACCTATACGCCTCAGACGATGCATTAGACCAGCTGACATAGTTAGACTGGTTTCTATACCAATACTGAAAGATCTGTAATAGACCCGCCGGGGCACCTCTTTCCCTCAACTTGTTCCAGAGCACGTCATACGATACTAGATCGAATGCCTTGGACAAGTCGAGGAAGCAAGCGTACACCGGCGTCCTACGACTGGTATAGTATTGGACAGTATGCTTGAGTCCTAGAATTGCGCTTTCTGTTGAGAGTCCAGGCCTAAACCCGAACTGCGCGTCATGGAGTTGGAGATACTTTTGTACCATAGTATCAAGCATACTGTCCAGCACCTTTGCTATTGTCGTGGCCAGAGAGATCGGGCGATAATTCCCCCTGTCTGATATGTCTCCAGTCCTGTTCTTAATGATCGGTACCACTTTCCGTCTTCATTAAGTCTGCCGGTAGGTATGCATGACTTAGACACATGGTAAAGAACATGGAGAGGAGACCGGGCAGGTGTTTCCCTGCATATCTGAGGTGCTCGATGCTCAATCCATCGTGACCGGGAGATTTGCCTCTAGTCATATTTTTAATTTTCGCTCTGATTAGCTTTGCGGAAAATTGTACTATTGGCTCCTCTCCCAGCCCGCTGGACCCAGCATCCAACTCCTCATCAGAAGGACCAAGGGGGGGATTGTACCCTGAAGTGTTCCATGAACATCTGCGCAATTTTGCCCCCTTCACTTATGCCTTCAATGCTCACAGGAAGGCCAGGCCTAATATTTAACTTATTAGTGGACTTCCAAAAAGATTTGAATCCTTCCCCTCTCTCTCACGGGCCATTTTGTCCATTAAAATCTGGTTCTGGTTGCTCTGACACCACTTCAGGCGACTTTTAAAGATTTTACGAGATTCGTACATATCTTCGTATATCTTGCCCGAAGTGGGTCTATTATGGAACATCCAGTTTTTAAATTTAAGCCTGGCCTCCTCGTGTGCACATCGAACATAAGTATTCCAGCCACAGAGATTTTTGCCTTTCTTGGGCCTGCTGCTTACACACCGCTTCGTCTGGACCGCCGCATCTACCATAGTACTGACGATGTCATCATACATTTTATCCAACACTATTCTATGTTCGGACAAGGTACACGACCCATAATGTAATCTCAATTTCCCTATACTACCCTCAAAGGTACTAAAACAAAATACCCTTGCTTTGCCGCCAGTGTTCAACACCGGTGGCGCGGACTGCTTCAAATTGACACCCTGGCGGCTGAGGTGCGTCTATGGAGAATATTTTAAATTCTGGAAACTAAATCAAAATATACGCAAGCTAACGACCTTGATTGACATTACAACAGCGTTAGGGAGCTGTGTGAACCTGGCAACCGACTTAGAGATATTCGTGTTTTTTTGATCCTGTTCGATTGAACCGGGGTAACCGATTGTACCGGCAAAATTTTCGTTTGTACCCTAAGGGGGTAAAAGTTATGGGGAGCGGGAGGTTTTTCAATAGTCAATTTAGAACTACGTAAGTAAAATGAGTAATCTGATTTGAAAATTATACATTTCGTGGTATTATAGATACAGATATCGTTAGACCTTGAAATTGGAAATATAATAAAGGTACAAACACATGGATTCAGCTGGAAACAAATGAAACACATGGACGTAAACCTGAAACTTTGCCTAAAAATTACCATAATTTATAAATTGAAGAAGTTTCTTCACAAAATCATCATCTATTCTTTCCATAGTGAATAACTATAATAAACTTTTAGTCAAGTAATATATTTTCAGTAAAATTTAGATGGTACAAACGGGTACAAACGAAAAATATTGACTTGAATCTACAAAATTGTTGAAAAGTTACTGTAGGGAAGGTGGGATCATTCATACACTTTTTAATGTAGGGTCAAGTGGTCAACAGTAGATCACTTATTTTCCGAAAGTCATAACTCGGTTCTGGATAAAGCTAGGACATTGAAATTAAGAATAGGCATAGTATAGTTCAACTAGTTTGATCGTGTATTATTATTTTCTTGACTTATGGAATAGAAAAAAAAGAAAAAACTGATTTAATAAAAAGTCAGAAATAAGCCACCTGTGGACGACACAGTGGCTAGGTCCTAAATACATACATGATGTGTCCATTCCGGTCAGCAAATCCGTCAAAAAGTTGGGTCTGATTGTAGACAATGAGTTGTCCTGGGGTCCGCAATTGACTGAACTGAGCCGAAAGATGTTCGCATCGGCCGGTTCACTGCGGCGACTGCGCAATTTTCTCCCGACTTCCACTAAGGTTACACTTGCCCAGTCCATTTTGCTTCCCATTCTTGACTACGCTGACGCTTGCTATCCGGACCTCACTGAAGATCATTGAACGAACTTGAGCGCCTCCAAAATTTCAGTATCAGGTTCATATTTGGCCTTCGCAAATATGACCACGTTTCCGAATATCGCGCTAAACTCAAGTGGTTGCCTATCCGACTTCGCAGGAATACTCACATTACTATCTCTCTTGTACAGTATCTTATTCTATCCTCCGAGCCCTTCCTACCTCAAGGAGCGCTTCGAATTCCTTTCTAATTCTCACTCTCTCTCTTTGCGTTCTTCTGAAACCCTCATTTTAAAAGTCCCTGCCCACACTACAACTTTCTATGACAAATCTTTCACTGTACTAGCTATCCGTCTATGGAATGCTCTCCCCCTGGACACCAGACGTGCCAAATCTCTCCCTGTATTTAGAAAACTGCTTCATCAATATTATCTATCATTGTAAAAATTAGACAACCTTATTTTTATGTCTATGTAAGTTTATTATAATGTTACTATGTAGGTATTATAGTATGTAGTATAAGTATTCTTGTTTTCTTTTATATTATTTTTTTTTATTTTCCATGTGCCACCGTCTTTATTGTTCTATCTTGTCCAGTCCATCCCAAGGTTGCCTGGAAGAGATCGCTCATAGCGATAAGGCCGCCTTTGTACTTCAACTTCTCGTATCATTTATTTCTGTACTGTTTTCTGTGTTTGTGTGGTATAATAAAGTGTTATTTATTTATCTATCTATCTATCTACATAGTGGATCGGGGTACTACAAAGTGGATAATTTATATGGATTATTAAGAAAAAACAATTTCATAACATAGAATCACTCTATTAGCTTATGCGTATACTCTACGACATCAAGGTAATCATTTATCAGAACCACTGTGTTCTTTCATTAACTGATCCACTGTAGATTGCATCACCATTTTAAATAAATAAATTGGTAGAAAAAAATGCATTATTCGTGGGTGAATTACACGTTAAACAACCTTGTTGGAGTATATAACACAGTAGAAAGAGAGCTTTAGTAAAATGTAGTACGAAAATGAAGATGGAACTAGAGGTTTTTTACCTTAAAACTGTATTTTTATTTGCAAAAACTAAAAATCTCCTTCTACACAAAAACCACGCGCCGTGTACGCTGCCCGACTGGTTACAACTTGTTCGCATCTCAGGCGCTGCCGATCGGTGAATGAGATAGGTACATAACTCTATTCGTTCTCGCATACTGTTTCTGTGCCATTGTGTCTGCTATCGCTTCTGTGTACCACTTGACCCTAAGCCTTGCAAAAAAAGAACTTATTGCAATTTCAAAATAAATTCAATGGTTTTTAATTAGCCTACATATCTATAAGCTATAATAATAAGGTACATCCATATTGATATAATGCAATCTAACTGAGCAATGGCGATTTTCCTAAAATATGGAAATTGTACGAAAGCACCCCACACGTGGGGTAGATTCGTACATAGTGTGGGGCACTTTCATACATGGGTACCTTCTTACACAGTATAAAAAAGTGCCAAATATACTTAAAAAAACAATTATAATTATTAAAACAAGTTGCTCAAAAACTTAACCTATTATTAAAAAAGTCTTTGTCATGATGAGAGATCAACTAATCAGCCTTAAAAACTACTATTAAATGTTTAAAAATTCTCATGAAATATTAACATGCTAGAAAATCTTTATTATAAAATAGGTAGTCTATTTTAGTTAGCAAGTTTTATCCAAATCTTTCTTCATCGCAGACTCCATTGCGTCTTCGTCTACTTCTCCCGATCTGGTCCCTTTTTTTTTATTTCCGCGGCATGGTTCTTGTGATGATATTGTATCAAAATTAATTATAAGTTAACAATGGTGCCATCTCTTGTTGTTTGATAGAAACTGTATGGAGTGTGTCTATGATAATTTTTTTTAATAAAGTCAGTCTGTTGCGAATAACGTGTTTCACTATAGGTTATGGCCTTACTCTGTGCTAAATTATCAATATTTTGTGAAAATAGATAATTTGAGGAAGTTATATCGCTGTAACATGGCTGCGAACTATATTGCCAGTGTTCCTAAACTAAAAGGAAGGGAGAATTACGATGAATGGAGCTTCGCGGCTGAAAATTTGTTGGTTCTTGAAGGAATGGACAAATACATCAAGCCAACGGCAAGTTTTGAAGTAAAGCCAGCAGACGAAGGCAAAGCTAATATTGACTGTGGACTCATCGTTGTATGTGCATATCAAGAATACCAAGAGCGCCGCGGAATTATGGACTACATTGAAGACCATGTTTGACGACTTCGGTTTCTCACGCAAGATAACCTTGTTGCGACATTTGATTTCTATTCGGCTAGATAATTGTGATACAATGGCTACATATGTGACTCAAATGGTCGAGACAGCTCAAAGGTTGAATGGCACAGGATTTACAATCACCGATGAATGGGTGGGCTCATTATTATTAGCAGGTTTATCTGATCATTATTCTCCTATGATAATGGCAATTGAACATTCCGGCATTTCGATAACTGCAGATGTCATCAAATCGAAATTGCTCGACATGGAAGTGACCAGAGACAGCGACGCCGGCGCTGCATTTGCTACGTGAAATAAAAAGAAAGGCGGTTCCAATCCTTCAACGTCAAACAAGAAAATGACAGCAGCAATGACAGATACATCGAAAACAATAACATGCTACAAATGTAAACAAGATGGTCATTATCGAAATCAGTGCCCTTTATTGAAGAAAAACAATAGTAAAAATCTGTTTAATGTCGTTTTCCTGAATGGAAAGTTCAATAAAACAGAATGGTACGTGGATTTCGGCGCCAGCGCACATATGACTGCGAATGAATCTTGGATGAAAAACATGAAACGATCACCTTCGTGTTTACCAGAAATAATGGTCGCTAATGAATCGTCAGTGCCAGTACTTTGTTCCGGAGATGTCGACATTGTTTCTGAACTGAAACATAAAATAACAGTAAAGGATGTGCTGTGCGTTCCCAGTTTAGCAACAAATTTATTATCCGTGAGTGAACTGATTAAAAACGGAAATAAAGTAATATTTGATGATAAACATTGCTACATTCGTAACAAGAATAATGTTTTGATTACTACTGCAGACCTGTCAAACGGTATTTACAAGTTAAGGTTAGAAACACAGAATTGTATGTTGACCGCACCAGCAGTTAGTGGGAATTTGTGGCACAGAAGATTAGCACACCTTAATAGTCAGGACATGAACAAGATGAGAAATATTGTGGAAGGTTTGTCATATGAACCAAATTTTGACATAACCAAATCTCAGTGTACAACTTGTTGCGAGGGAAAGCAATCCAGATTACCCTTTTCGCATGTTGGTGAGAGAAGCACAGAATTATTACACAGAGTTCACACAGATATTTGTGGACCTATGGAGACTAGGTCATTGAATGGTGCTCGATATTTCATATTGTTTGTAGACGACTTCAGTCGTATGACTTTTATATACTTTATTAAGAATAAAAGTGAGGCATTCAGCAAATTCAAAGAATTCCAAACACTGGTTGAGAATCAGTTGAATAAGAAAATAAAGATGATACGTTCAGATAATGGACTTGAATTTTGTAATAAAGAGTTTGATAATTATTTGAAACAAAAGGGAATAATTCATCAAAGATCAAATAATTACACGCCTGAACAGAACGGTTTATGTGAACGAGCAAACCGTACAGTTGTGGAGAAGGCTAGATATGAAATTGGGCAGAAGCAGCTAACACTGCTGTCTATTTGAAGAATAGATCCATTGCTTCAGGACTTCAGACAACTCCGTATGAATTGTGGTATGGAAGGAAGCCAGATCTCAGTCACATCCGTTTATTTGGAAGTAAAGTCATGATGCATATCCCTAAGGAACGTCGTTTAAAATGGGATAAGAAAGCCATGGAGCACATATTAGTGGGATATAGTGAAGAGGTAAAGGGTTACCGGCTGTATAATCCTACAAAGAAGAGTCTTGTTATAAGTAGAAATGTCATCGTGATGGAAAATGAATCAGAGCTCAAAGAAACAGGCAACGAGTCAGCTATCTGGATTCCTAACGAAGAGATATATCAAACACAGAAGCCCAGACGACATCAACTCCAGAACAGACACCAGAATTACCTGAAAAGCGTTACAGGAAAGCACCTGAACGGTATGGTTATACATGTCTTTCCAGCATTGTTTCAGCATCAGAGGAGATTGTGTTCTCAGAGGCTCTTGCTGGGCCTGAGAGTGCACAGTAGAAGCGCGCCATGACCGAAGAGCTGCAGTCTTTTGAAGACAACGATGCATGGGAGCTTGTTGACAACCCAGGTGATGTGACAATTGTTAAGTGTAGGTGGGTGCTTATTAAAAAGTTAGATGTGGACAATAAAGTGCGATTTCGGCTAGATTGGTGGCGAAAGGCTTTTCTCAGAAACCAGGAATTGACTATACAGATACATTCTCTCCCGTGGTTAGACATTCAACACTCAGATTATTGTTTGCTCTTAGTGTTAAAATGAAGTATGAATATTGATCATTTGGATGTTACTACTGCATTCTTAAACGGTTTTTTGAAAGAAACTATTTACATGTCATTACCTGAAGGTTTTGTGAACAAAAGTGGGGGAAAGGTTTTAAAATTGAAAAGAGTAATTTATGGGTTAAAACAGTCATCCCTGGCATGGTATGACAGAGTTAAAGATTTGTTATGCAAATTAGGTTTTAAAAACAGTCAGTATGAGCCTTGTTTGTTCACAAAAACTCAAGGTAAAGTTAAAATTTTTGTGGTCTTATATGTAGATGATTTTTTTAATTTTTCTAACTGTCTTGATGAAAGTAAGAAATTAAAAGATTCTTTAGGATCAGAATTTAAGCTAAAAGATTTAGGCCCTGTAAGGCGATACTTAGGCATGAGAATAAATGTTAGTAAAAATGTAATAACTGTAGATCAGGAACAGTATATTGATCAGCTATTAACTAGGTTCAATATGTTGGATTGTAAAATGCATAAAACACCAATAGAGTGTAAATTAAATTAGAGAAATCAGATAAATGTGTACCTGATGTTCCATATCAGAGGTTAATTGGATCGTTAATGTATTTAGCAGTATAACCAGGCCTGATATTTCTTATTCTGTAAGCTATTTGAGCCAATTTAACAGTTGCTATGATCATACACATTGGCATTATGCTAAGCGCATTCTTAAATATTTGCAATGTACAAAAACTTACTGTTTAAATATTTTAAGGATAGTAGCAAGTTAGAGGGCTTTGTAGATAGCGATTGGCTAGTGATGCCATAGATAGGAAGTCCTATACGGGCTTTTGCTTTACTATGTCAGGATCAGCCATCTCATGGCAAAGCAGAAAGCAAAAAATCAGTATCACTCTCTAGTACAGAGGCAGAATATATTGCTTTGTCTGAAGCAGCTCGCGAAGGAGTGTATTTGAGAAACCTGTTCTACTGAAATAACTGGTAGCTTATCTGAAATACAGATCTATTGTGACAATCAGAGTGCTTTAAAGTTGTCATTAAATAACCAAAGCCATAACAGATCAAAACATATAGATGTTAGATTTCATTATGTAAGAGATGTAAATAAATATATTAAAGTTATGTACTTGTGTAGTGAGGAAATGCCTGCGGATTTATTTACCAAAGGACTGTGTACTATTAAGCATTATAAGTTTATGTGTAAATTGGGCATTGTTTCTACTTAAAATTGTTGTTTATTTTGATAAGTGTGATGATATTGTATCAAAATTAATTATAAGTTAACAATGGTGCCATCTCTTGTTGTTTGATAGAAACTGTATGACGTGTGTCTATGATATTTTTTTTAATAAAGTCAGTCTGTTGCGAATAACGTGTTTCACTATAGTTCTGAAATAAATAAATATTTTTTTTTTTTTTGCCTGTGGCAACACTGAAAGTCAGACGTGTCAATCAGCTGATATAAATTTATTTTTATGTTTTGTAAAGAAATTAATCGTATTGTCTAGTAAGAAAGTGTTTTAAACAGTGTTAAATACAAGTGAAACATACAGCAAAATACTGCCAAAAAACTGTGTAAAGTGCTATCATTTTTTCAACCAAACCTAACTGTCAACGGACAAAGAAAACACTACACATCGGCCTTAGACGCCAATTTAGAATATAACTGTAAGCCCAGGACTCAAGCAGAATATCGTACAATACTGAGGACGATCATCACTCCCACTCTCATCAACGGAAGATGATAACTGAGGCGTGATCATATCCAATGATTCTCAGCGACAGTAAATGTACATTGGAGATTCTGTGGTGGTACGGCCACGGTGTGATCGTCAATTAGTTATTTATAAGTGTATCGAATGGAGTTAGACTTTCCAAGAAAATTACGACGTTGAAGAGATCAGTTTGTGCTTGTAAGTTCATTTAATTTTCTTTTAGCGTTTGGTAAACGCGCCAGTACATCAGCCGATGGACATAGAACACTCACTTAACCATTCCACAGAGCTTATTTAAGTTTTGATTGTCTGTGCTCTCCTAAGCAACTCTGAGGAGAGAGAGAATAAATTTTGAGAATTTGAAATAGAGAGATATCATCAATTGACTTACAGGCAATCATTATAAGTGATCTGATCGCGTGGAAATAGTGTAGTGAACTAGTACGAGATTACTCGTCAGACAACGACCGTTCTCACTCTGTCAACAGGGACTCCTACGCCAGTGTATGGCTCTGATATCAGATTATTGGGGCACAACTGAACTGTCTAGTCGCTAAGAAGCGTTTATCTCAACGCGTAACGGACGCGGAGCAATCAACATGTCAAAGACACGGAATATGTAAGGCGCTCAAGGCTGCCTACCCCATTGTACCATGGATTTTAATATATTTCAGTTTCATTTGTTTGTGTGTTTTAATTTGGCCAAATTAAAGTTCGACAGTCAGTTGTTATAAGAGGGCGTGTAATTGGATGACCAGAGAACGCTACCGTCCCGCCCGTGAAGATGTAAAGGCTTCTCTCAGGGATGTGAATCGATCTACGAGCTTTCCCCATGCCAATAGCCATCGCCACAGATAGCTGGTTAGCCGTACATCAAGCACGCGTCAGTCATTCACATAGTTCACCTGGTCAAGTATGTCATAAAATGCACATTATATCTGATCTCAGCAACTCCGCAAGTTCTTTGTAAAGAGTCTTGAACTAAACAGGCCTATAGTGTATGTCAGTACCTACTCTGCCCGAAGATACTCCTCTGGACCGTAGCTCTGCATCAAAGACTGCTTTGTTTTTCGTATCGCCAACTCGTTCTCTCGTACAGCAAGTCTTATGGCCTAATTTCACTTGGTTTTTAGCTCGGCTTGTTCGATCTAGCGAACTATAGCTCCTATTGAATCTGTACTAATACTAGTCTTCGTCCTAAGTTTGCGGACGTTGGATTTTATGACCTGATTGAATCGTGTATCGGTGAAGGATTATCAAAGAACAGCGGTAATTATGTCACAAGGTAAATACATCTTAGTCTGACGAATAGAATGTCCGATAGCGGGATATCAAATTTAGGATACATGCGTCTCATAATTTTCGCTGTATTTGGCCCTTGAAGGAAGCCTTAAGAGTAATCAATGGAAACAAAAGAATGCCAGATAAAACCTTTTATTTGTAAAAGTTTCTATAATTATAGCTTCGAATCTGTATGATTATTTAGCCAGCATATCCAGGTTTACCGGATACCAGTAGTACCGTGTACCAGAAGCTGAGGCGACCCGACCTAGTACGTCAACTCGTCCAGGCACTCCTCAACCAGGCACTCCCCAATCGGTAGGGAAATCCTTTGCTACAACGGGGAATAACAGCAAACTAGACGAGTTGATAAGGTAGCAGAAAATAAATATGAGCGCCTTCATGAGGACTCTCGGCGGGATAAAAACTGAAGAGTTGGAAAAAAAAATGGGAATTCGAGGACGCCTTGAAGTCCCTGGAATCTCGTTGGTCCGCTATAGATTATTTACATTGGGAAATAGAAGGAGAGAACGGCAGTGAGGATAGCCAATACCAGGAGGATTTTACTGAGTACGAGACCATTTTCATACAAACGAAAAAAGCCATCAACACCAAAATGTGGTCGGTATCTCATCGTGAAAAATCCACCCCGCAAATTGATATTCCCGTTTTTAGTGGAAACTACAAGGGCTGGGTATCCTTGAAGGATCTTTTCACCGAAGCTGTCCATAGCAACCCCTCCATGACCAACGCCCAAAAAATGCAGTTTTTAAAGAGTAAGGTAGACTAAAGTTTCTCTTGCACAATCTCTTCTCCTTCCAGTTCTTGATTACGCTGACTCTTCTTTTCTTGATCTAACTGAGCAACAGCTTGATAAACTTGAGCGCTTGCAGAATGTCGGGATAAGGTTTATATTTGGCTTGCGCAAATATGACCATGTCTCGGAATTTCGCAGGAAGCTCAAGTGGTTACCCATACGGCTTCGTCGTAATAGCCACATCCTAACTCTTCTTTATAATATCTTATTTCTCTCTTCTGCACCCCCTTATCTCAAGGAACGTTTCACTTTTCAAGTCCCTGTCCACTCTACTTCTTTCTACGACAACTCATTTACTGTCCGAGCGGTACACCTTTGGAACGCATTGCCAGTCTCAGTAAGGCGTGCAAAATCACTACCAATATTTAAGACTATGGTAAAGGAACACTATTTGTCCTGCTGTCACTGAACATACCCTTGTTTCCCTTTATAAAAAGTATATATGTATGTATGTATTTATATAATATTATATATAAGTAGGTATATGTATTTATTTTTGTGATTTTAGTAGGTTCCTATTTGTATGTAAGATTTAATAAATTATTTGAATTCACTTCATATAATGCACACAGATCCCCTTTTAAAATTCAATGATCCTATCCATCCAAGGTTGTCTGGTAGAGATCGCTCCTGAGCGATAAGACCGCCAATTGTCACATGTTTTGTAATTTTTTTTTTTTTTTTTTTTTTTTTATAATCTAAGTGTGCAATAAAGAATTTTCTATCTATCTATCTATCTAAGGTGGCAGGAGAAGCTGAGCTGCAGATCTACCATCTACCAATCAGTTCAGAAAATTACGAAGCGTGTTGGGAACTTCTCAACCGTCGTTATGGGAATAAAAAGCGAATTTTTACCTCTCACGTCAACATTCTACTCGACCTCCCTACCATGCCACAACAATGGTATGCCTCAATGAAAAATCTGCACGATGTTACCAACGAATGTCTTCACGGTATCCGAAATTTAGGTGTCGACATAACTACTTGGGACCCACTCCTAGTACACCTACTAGCACAGAAGCTGGACACTACTTCTTTCACGGAGTACTTGGAATCAGTGAACGACCCCAGGGAGCTTCCCTCTTTACAGGAGTTCCTGGGATTCTTAGAATGCAAGTTTACGGCTTTAGAAGCGGCCCATCGTAAAACCTAATCATCAAAACCATAAGACAAACCAGCGAAATCAACCATATAGCTCCAACTATTACCAAAAACCAAACCATAACCAGAAAGAACAAAAGGATCGAACATTCAATGATTTTAAAGATAAATCAAATATGAATGCCTTCCATGTATCTAGGTCAAACGTCCTGTGGAGTGTGTAGCCTCGATCACGGTACATGGCATTGTCAGCAATTTTTAGCGTCAACGCCCGAACAAAGACTACATAAAATCCGTAAATTAAATTATTGTCAAAACTGCCTAATTGACCATTCTAGCGAAAATGTTCGTCAACCAAGCGATGTCGCAAGTGCTTAGGTACTCATAACACTTTGCTTCATGACGCATTAACTGAACAACGACCTACTTCCATACCTACCAACGAAGAAAATGAACTAGTGTTAGGATCTTCGCACGCATCATGGGAAGACACAACCGAGATACTTTTGGCAACCGCCATGGTCCATATCTCGGGCGTCGACGGCACCAGGCATACCATGAGAGTATTAGTTGACGGAGGAAGCCAAGTCTCTCTCATAGACGAGCGGGCCGCTCAGATCTTGGGGTTGAAGAAAAGTAAATGCAAGGACAGAATATTTGGAGTCGGTAAAAACCAAAACTATTCGAAGGGAATGATAAACATAGATGTGCAATCGGTCTATAACCAGTTTTCATTCAATGCCGACGTCATCATTATGAAACGTTTGATTTCAAACCTACCAAATAGATCATTTCAAAATCCATCATGGGAACATATCCAAGGTATAAAATTAGCAGACCCAGAATTCTACACAAGTCGACCAATAGACATGATTTTTGGAGCTGATGTTTATAGTAAGATTATGTTAGGAGGAATCTTAAGGGCAGAGTCTGACGAGCTACCAATCGCTCAGCAGACACATCTAGGATGGCTCCTCTGCGGCACAGTGAAACCCCATTACCATTGCAATGTCGTCCCTGCACCATAAGGACGAATTGCTTAATTTTGCCGAAAGCAAAGAGTATAAACAAACAATAACCAAGAGGAGTTGTCAAGTACTGACCATAAGTACTTTACCTCATTTCCTAGATACCACCACCAGATCAGAGAAAGGAAGAAACGAAGTTTGCCCACCATTTACACCAGACCTCAAGGAAAAGCTGGGCGCTACCAAACCATAAGAAGCTCAGTTTTGCGACCAAGAGAAATTAACCGGCAAAATATTCGTACACAAAGATAACCAAGCCTACCAAGAATTTCACCAACAAATGAAACTTAGACCTACCTCTAAGCAAACCAAACTAGAAGTGAAAAATATGTTCATAGACCAAACCAGCATAGTCCATAAACAAAATTCATCAATCATTCTCAACATAACAATAAACCATTTACCAAATAAATATATTAACATAATTACAACATAAAAATAATACCTACCTAACAAAAATAAACCAGTTCACCAACCTCACCTCGGGTTACACGAGTGCTGACAATAAAAAGAAACCAATACAACAAATTTTATGACGACCTAGTTTATTTACATGACATAGTGCAGTCATATAACAAAATTTTATGTTATGTCGCAAAAAAGAGCTGGGATGCCCCAAAACCACGTCACCATGGGGGACGGTCTTGTGCAGGCCGTGACACCAATAACCATAAACGGTCTGCTAAAAGCCCAATCGTCAATCCATCGATCCTACATAAACAAGATCCGTCAAGTGCGAGTATGACTCGCGCGCCGAGGGTTTCGAAATTTTGCAGATTATACAAATACCTACTATAGGTACGAGTTAGACTTCACTATCTAATGAATATCTAAAAACAGTTAGTACAAACGCTCTATAAACTTCGAGATTTGGGGTAGTGGTAAATTTTTAGACATTTTTCTAAATATTTCAAAAAGTATGAAACCTAGAAAAATTTCAAAAACTGTTTTGAAATGTACAAACTAATATCTTTCATTTGATACCCCACTCGACAAAGTAGCTCCCCCTTTTGAAAAATATCCCCCCTTTTTGACCATTTTTCAAAAACCGTTCTACTTACAGAGTTCTCTATATTTTTCCTGTAAAATAAAGATGCATATCTACAAACGCTGGTGGAAATTATAGCAGCCTATAGGTTCATCAGACCTCTCCACACCATAGAATATCTACACTAATATTATAAAGAGGAAAACTTTGTTTGTTTGGTTGTAATGAATAGGCTCAAAAACTACTGGACCGATTTGAAAAATTCTTTCGCCGTTGGTAAGCTATATTACTCGGGAGTGACATAGGCTATACTAGCGACGCGCCCCGGCTTCGCACGGGTATATCTTTTGCATTTCTAAATTGCACCCGTGCAAGGCCGGGGCGAATAGCTAGTCGATAATAAAATGATTTAAAGTGGACTGTATCTTTTGCGGTTTGAACTTCCCATAAATTGACGTAGGTAATGCAGTAGCTTCAGGGTGGGAAAAATACCGTTGCGTCAGGAATAATATGGAAATACAGGATAGCAACGGCGGGAAGAATAGAATAGCACACACTACCTCGGTATCCTTCAGCAGGGCAATCCAGGAGTTAGCAGCACTATCACACCACGTGCACACAGTCAAATTGTACGTTATAGGTAGTTCCTGATAGATTTACACGTATCCCGATCACAATTCACAACAGGGAAGCAGTTCCAGCGACACTAGGACAGTTTCTAGGCTTCTAGTATCAATAAATATGAACTAGAAATAATATCGCACGCGCATCGGATGGCGGTTTTCTTTACACTAACCGAATGCGGGGTCCACAAATTGCGTTGTATGGACCTTTTTGCCATCGAGTGAGGAAGACGGTAATATACGAGTGTGTGCGCAAAGGATAAGGAAGGATAGGTATGAAGCTTACTACATTAGCGTTAGAATTACGTTCAATAACCACCATCTCCCCCCCTTTGAAGGGTTCCTTCAAAATGAAAGGAATATGTAAAAACGCGGTAAAATTAAAAATACAAAAGCGAGCGAATTTAACTATAGATAAGTTAAATTTAAGTGAGAAAAGCTATAATAAAAACTTAAAATTAAAGGTGAGCGGTTAGGATAAAATATCCAAAAAAAAAACATAACATTATGGTCACCCTATTGAATTGGTAGCGGCGACAGTTTTGTCGCCGGGCGGACGTAAGAACTATCACTCGTAACCACTCTAACACAGCGGACTTTACCGTCCTTGCCTGGGAAGACTTCAGATATTCTTCCGAGCTTCCAGGACAGAGGAGGTGCGTTTTCATTATTGAGAAGAACTATTGTTCCTACAGTAAGAGGGTTACTAGAGGTATTCCATTTTTCTCGCATCTGCAAGTTATGGAGATATTCATTCTTAAAATCGTTTCCAAAAGGTTTGAACAAGCGAATCTAACAAAGAGTGACGCGATAATAGATTTGCCCGTTCTCCGCTGACATTGGTAGCGGGTAAGAAGGCTAATGGTTGCGTAGAAAGAAAATGTGACGGTGTTAATGCGGTTGGTTCTGAAGGGTCAGAACTCAGAACATAGAGAGGTCGACTGTTCAGTACAGCCTCGACTTGGTTAAGCACCGTAAGCATTTCTTCGTAGGTGAGAAGCTGTTTACCAATCACGCGGAAAAGAAGCGACTTGATACTTTTAATATTTGCTTCCCAAATTCCACCAAAATGGCTTCCTAAGGGCGGAGACCTTTTCCAAGTGATTTGGTGTTTAGCGAGCTCATTCTCAAAAAGCGAGTAATATTCGTCTGTTTTTAAAAACTCAAATAAATCTTTTAAATACGACTGCGAGGCGATAAAATTTGTCCCATTGTCACTGTATACAAACATACAAGGACCGCGACGGGACAAAAAGCGTTTGAATGCGTTAAGGAAAGAAGCGGAACTTAGATCAGTTGCTAATTCTATATGCACGGCTTTGGTAACTAGGCAAACAAAAACGCAGAGATAAGCTTTTTGACTGTGTATACCTCGTTTTCTAGTGGGAGTAATTATCAACGGGCCTGCGTAATCGACACCTGTGTGCGTAAGGCTTTTACACACTGTTCTACGCGGCAGCTCGGTAAACTCGACATTTCAGGAAAAGTAGGTTTAGGGTTAAGTCTAAAACAGCGAATACATTTATGAATGCGGTTACGCAGTAAGCGTCTAGCGGACAAGAACCAATACTTCTGTCTTAAAATAGCATGAGTAATTGGGGACCAGCGTGACTATTCTCACGGTGGTACCAATCCACAATTAGTTCAGAGACGTGCCCATTTTTAGGCATAAGAGCGGGGTGTATATGAGTATAATCCAGACTTGAATATTCGAGGCGCCCTCCGACACGTATTAATCCCTCTGAGATGAATGGAGACAACTTCCGTAGCGCGGTGGTACAAGACTTGTTCTTTTGAATGTTTCGTATATCATTAGCGAAACTATTAGCTTGAACAGCTTGAATTATTTTGCTCTCGGCAGTAGCTAAATCTTCGGCAGAAATCGCGCCATGACTAGATAGAACCTTCATGAAACGAAGCACATACACAGTAGACCTAAGAAACCTCAACCAGGACGAAAACTTTGATCCTAATAGTATGAGATTATTCTCATCCTCAGCTACAATGACATGAGAGACAGTTCTCTCTTCGGCAAATGACTTTGACTGGGAGAGAATTTTTCTATAGGCCACGTTTCAGGTAAAGAGGACATCCACGGGGGTCCGTGAAGCCACAAGTCATTGTTGATTATCTGCGAAGGCAAAAGACCACGAGAGACAAAGTCAACGGGATTCTCAACTCCTGCAACGTGATAAACGTTTTGCGACGGTGAGGTAGTTTGAAAGGTCGAAATGCGATTTGCTATGTAAGTCCTGAAAGCGGTGCGGGGAGGATGTAACCCAACATAAGGCGACCGTCGAGTCTGAAAACACAAAGACGTCATCGATGTGACAGCGGGGCCGGAATAGCGAATCATAAACGGTGCGGAGTAACTTAGCGAGAAGTACTAAACCAATTTAGTTCAAGTCGAGCCAAGGTAACAGTAGATTTGGCGGAAGCGACGCGGGAAACACAATAGCGAAATAGTTGGCGGACGGTCATCAGTAGAGACATGCAGGTAGATGACGCTGCCGTACGCCTTTTCGCTAGCGTCCGAAAATGCTATAAGCGTGATTTTAGAATCATTTTCCTCAATTCCTACATGACGAGGAAACTTAAGGTGCGAAATTAGCGGGAGCTCAGATAAATATCTTTGCCATAAAGCGGTGATATCACAGGGAAGAATGTCATCCCAATCGATGTGCGAAAGCCATAATTCTCTAATTATCAGTTTTGCGTAAAGAATTACGGGTCCGACGAGTCCTAAGACATCGTACAGACGTGCGGTCATTGACAAAACTGCCCGTTTAGTCACAATGGAAGGCGGGACAGAAGTCATAAAAGTAAAATTATCAGACGCGGGAAGCCAGCGAAGACCTAATATTTTAAACGTGTCATCGTCATCGAATGAAATTGATTCAGATTGCCTATGCGATTCGGGTATGTGTTCCAGTAACTCAGGGGAGTTACTGGTCCACTTGACTAAGTCGAATCCACCAGCTTTAAACATATGAATCAATTCCAGTGCAGTCTTAACTGCCTCATCGACAGAAGAGGCAGAAGATGCAAGGTCGTCCATGTAGACGTCCCGTTCAATGACAGCAGCAGCGGTGGGCCACTTGGATCGTTCGTCGCAAGCCAGTTGGCGTAGAGTACGCAGCGCCAACATTGGGCTCGAGCGAAGACCGAGAGTTACGCGATCAAACTGGTAAGTTTCCAGTGGGGCGTCTGGAGCGAAGCGGAAGAGAATACGTTGATAACAACGATGTGCGGGGTGTGTATAGATACACAAATACATTTGCCTTACGTCGGCAAAGAAAGCGATGCGGTGAATGCGAACATTCAATAAAATGTTAAATATATCGGCCTGTAAATTACAGCCTTTATACAAAAAATCGTTCAGAGACAGGCCGGAGTCAGTCGCGGCGCTGCCGTCTAAGACGATGCGGACCTTGGTTGTAGACTTATCGTCACGAACTACAGGGTGATGCGGTAGGTAATAACCTGGAGAGGTTCTTTCGTCAGGAGAAACACGCGTTATGATGCCTTTGTCAAGATAATCTAGTATGATATCATTATACTTCTTATGTAAGTCAGGTGATCGTAAAAACTTCTTTTCTAGACATGAAAATCTTCTTTTCGCAGTGATATACGAGTTACCTAGCTTTAGCGGGTCATCCTTGAATGGAAGCATGACAACATAGCTACCATCGTCATTTCGAGTGGTAGTGGAAGTATAAATCTCTTCACAGCGTTGTTCATCAGGACTTAAGAACAATTGGGACGACGGTGGCTCCTCAGTTGACCAAAAACGTTCAACTAGTTGATGTAGCGGATCAGCTGTAAATGCACAATAGGTGTGCAGAGGCGAACGCGGGGAGACCACGGGTGCGTTTCCCATGACGATATAACCTAAAGTCGTTTCCAAGGCAGTGGGCAGGTTATCAGCGGTGACTTTGTTAAATAGTAGAATTTGACAGTACAAATTCACACCTAAGAGTAGGTCAATGGGACCTGGTTCTGAAAAATCATCATCAGCCATGGGTAAGTTACGTATATGACTAAGGGCACCGACATCGATGCGCGAGTCAGGCAGCTTTGTCGTGATATAATCGACTATCATAGGTTGGATGTGATATTCATCACGGTCATCAAAGCGGGAAGAGAACCTGAGTGACGTCACGCCTAGAATATTCTCAGAGGCGCCTCCTATACCTTGAACCTTGGAAAAACGGCTCTGTGTGCAGATTGGTAGCGATAAGCGTTTACTGCATGAAGCGGAAATATACTCACTTTGAGAGCCAGGATCAATTAAGCATCTTAAATAATGAGGGCGGTTAAATTTGTCAATAAATTTGACTTTAGCGGTGGCCAATAACGCAGTTGTTATTGTGTGCGAATCGTGATCATAAGAAACAGTACACACCGACGTACTACTGTACTGATCATATGCGGGAGCGGATAAACAATTATCAACCTTATGCGCTGGTGGCACAAGGTCGGTAGCGGGCGAACACTGCGCGCATTCACGCGGCGCAGGCAAAAACGCAGTCATAGACTCAGCGGGGCGAGAACCATAAGCGGTAGCGGGTGAATTTATATGAGCGGGTTTATTCTCAATATTTTTATTATTACTAGCGGGCGGATTGAAATGTAAAAGCGAGTGGTGCTTGGCCGAGCAATGTGAGCAAGTATGCTTAGAAGTACATACATTCCATTTTTTTATGTTTTACACTTAAACAGTTGATACAGAAAGAGTTATCTTTTATGAATTTAAACCTATCGTGGAGCGTCAGCTTCTTAAAAGCAGAACAACGATAAAAATGATCGTGTTTGTCATATGAGCATAAAATGCACTTAGTACCATTACCAGCATCACAGGCTTGCTCAGTGTTTACGAAAGACTTAGTCTGAGCGCTGGGATGCGGTGCGGCACGCGGTTTTTGCTGCGCTTGCGGTTTAGTTGACGGAGCCATTGAACGCGATAAAACTTTACTTTGTTCTTTTACAAACTCAATCAAACTCGAGTAGGTAGGAATCTTATCTTTACGATATGTTATTTCGAATAACTTGACCGTCTCCGAATCAAGCTTTTGAAGAGCGATGTGAAGCATCATGAAATCGGTCAGATCGCCGAGACTCAGCTGTTTTAAGGCTTCTACAGACGTGTCAAAATTATCTAAAAACGATTCCAAACCTGAAGCGGTATTAGATGAAAGTGGTTTAAATATCAACAACTGATTAAGATAACAACTAGCGAGTAGTCTGGGGTCGTCGTATTTTTGAATCAGTGCCTCCCAAATAATAGGGTAATTTTCAGCGGTGGGGGGCAGCCGAGCGCATACGGACGCGGCGGTACCAGACAGTTTACCAACCAAATAATACACCTTATCACTATTGGATAAAGATGTATTTTCGTGCACAGTACATTTGAACTGTTGGTAAAATAAAGGCCAAGCACGAACATCTCCGTTAAAATTAATTAACTCGATAGGAGGCAGCCTAGGCCTAGAACGCTCACCTAACGGGGGTGACTCACCTTTAGGAGGCACGAGAGTCTGCAAAATTTGCTTAACACGACAATACATTATGTCAAAGTTAGTCCATTCCAGGTACCTTACGACGTGATTAGGGTTTATTTTGAGAAACTCAAACTCAAAAATTCTTTATTTCCATAAATACAATAAATGTACACTTAGAAAAGGTCAAATTCTTAAAATTAAAACAGACATGGAAATAAAGTGATATTTTTGATTTCCGTCGCTTCGATATGTAGACTAAAGTAAAGAAGCGACGAAGAAACCTTTAGCCTGTTAGTTGTTAGTTTTCGAGTTGGAGCAAAACCCGTCCCAAGCTTTTTTATCTTCTAGATAATCTGATATTTTGTAGTAAGCCTTTTTGCACAGAAAGGTTTTAACAATTTGTTTGAATTTATTTACTGATAATTTTTGCAACTCATTTGGAGTTTTGTTGTAGAAGCGTATACATTGCCCTTTAAAAGATACATTTATTTTGTGTAGCCTAGTTGTGGGCACAGCGAGTCTATTCTTATTTCTAGTGTTGATATTATGTATATCGCTATTTTTAGCGAACCGATTGATATTTTTATGAGTGTACAACAAGTTTTCATATATATATTGACATGGTACTGTCATTACGTTTATTTCTTTGAATTTATCACGTAGGGATTCTCTGGGACCCATATTATAGATAGCACGAACAGCCCTTTTCTGCAGAACAAATACGGTGTTAATATCTGCAGCGTTCCCCCACAGCAGTATACCATACGACATAATACTATGGAAGTAGCTGAAATAAACAAGTCTAGAAGTATCCACGTCTGTAAGTTGACGGATTGTTTTGACTGCATACGCAGCAGAACTAAGTCTCTTCGATAGCTTATCTATGTGTGGGCCCCATTGAAGTTTATTATCTAAGGTGATCCCTAAGAATACAGTACTTTCAACAATTTCTAACGGTTCTCCTTTTACGTTTACATCAGCCTTAACTTGTTTTACATTAGGTAGAACAAATCTAATACATTTCGTTTTGTTTTCGTTAAGCAAAAGATTATTGACACTAAACCAATGGACTACTTTTGAAATTGCATTATTCACATCGTCAAAATTTGTGTTTTGTCGTTTCATTTTAAAAATTGATGAAGTATCATCAGCAAACAATACAATCTCGTGATTATTCTTAACAAGATTGGGCAGGTCATTAATATAAACTAAAAATAGGAAAGGACCGAGGATAGACCCCTGCGGTACACCCATTGTAACTACAGAGCCCGAAGACCGTTTCCCATTAATGTCTACTCTTTGAATTCTATCACTCAAGTAAGAAGTGAGAAGATCCAAAGAGGCGTCCCTTATTCCATAGTGATGTAGTTTCCTGATTAATATTTTATGGTGTACGCAATCAAATGCTTTTGACAAGTCGCAAAAAACGCCTAAAGCATCTTGCGACTTCTCCCAAGCATCAAAAATATGCGATACCAACTCTACACCGGCATCAGTAGTTGACCTGCCGCGAGTAAACCCGAATTGCTTACAATTTAGCAGGTCATTACCATTAAAATGCCTAAGCAATTGATGTAAAATAAGTTTTTCAAAAACTTTGCTGAATGTAGGCAGTACTGATATTGGTCTAAAGTTAGTGGGGTCAGATCTACTACCCGATTTAAACAGTGGGACTATTTTACTACATTTCATTAGATCAGGAAATACGCCACAATCAATAGATTCATTGAATATAAAAGCTAGATCTGGTGCAATGGTATCAATCAATGGTTTAATAATTCTAACGGAAATGCCCCAGAGATCTGCAGTTTTCTTAACATTTAACAGTTTAAAGGCTTTAATAACATCTTTTTCATCGATATAGTTGAATTTAAATTTATTTTCGCATTGGGTGTATTTTCGATAAGTAATGACTCAGCGATTACTTGTGAAGAGTTTAGACACTTTGTAGTAGAGATTGGAATGTCAGTAAAAAAGTTTTCAAATGCTTGGGCTACTTCAACGTCATTGTTGACTGAGCAATCATTAATTTTTAAATTGTAATCATCACTGTAGGAACTGACCTTTCCAGTTTCACTATTAATTATTTTCCATGTGGATTTTATTTTATTCTCACTATTTCTAATTTTTGAGCGGATATAATTTGACTTTGCTATTAGACAAACTTTTCTAAACATTTTTGAGTAATTTTTTACCTTTTCTTTGAATTGCACACTAAAATTATATTGTTTTTCACTATACAGTTCATACAACTTTTGTCTACTCTTATGTATACCCACTGTTGCCCACTCAATAAAAGTAAGTTTTTTTGAGACCATAATCGATCTGGGTGTGAATATTGAATTGAACGCATTGGTGAATTTGTTAAAAAAACTACAATACGACTCATTTGGGTTGTTGAGTGAGTAATTAGGTGATGGTTTAGAATCCCAATCCAATTTCAAACGTTCAAATCGATTTGTGGTCACAGGTATGTATTTTATTTTCTTTTTACAATGATTATTTTTTACCTGAATTTTTAATTTAATTAGTTGACCTAAGTGGTCTGATTTTAAATTGCTTATTATATTTTTACTCAAAAATTTTTCATTTTGGCCAATAAATATGTATCTATACATTTTGCTGAGGTTTCAGTTATTCTAGTAGGTTCCATAAACAGTGGTCTTAGATTAAAAGAATTAAATAAATTAGTCAATCTAGTACTATGGGAGTAAACTTGTAAAAGATCAATATTGAAGTCTCCACCTACCATGAGAGTTTTATTT
>JAPQVW010000323.1:0-2500 GCA_028535905.1 Quercus berberidifolia | reverse complement strand
GCAGCCAAGGCCATGGCATGCTTGCGTGGGCACGCTGGCATGCCCCTGGGTGCAGGCAGGTGGGCACGCTGGCATGCCCCTGGGCGCAGGCAGCAGCAAGGCCCTAGCATGCCCCGTGGGCGAGGGCGTGGCATGCCCCGTGGGTGGGATGCCAAGGCCGTGGCATGCCCTTGGGACCCCTACAAGGCCATGGCAGCACTTGGGGGGGCTGCTGCTGCCAAGCCTAGATAGCCTCTTCGGACACCTCCAACTCTTTCCCCCCCTAAAGAGCGCTTAGGAAAAAATCCTCTCTGGCACGAGGAAACATTGATTTGTTGAGGAGGAATAATGGGTCTTTTTTGGAGCAATTCTTGGAGTCTTGCCCTGATTTTTTGTACACATGCTAAGAAAAATCTAACCTTCAACCTGCCAAAATTTGGTGGCCATATTCAACATATTTTATTTTTTATGATTTTCGGAATCCAGAAAATAGGAAAAATCATAAAAAATTCAAAACTGCTCGGAACGCCGAACCGCTTGTTGGAAACGTCCTCTAAAATCATGGACTGAATTTAGGAACACAAAAAGGGGAAAAGGCACGAGCCAATTTTGCCGGAGTGCGGGACGATGCGGGGCGATGCGGCGTGGCGTGCATGCGGGCATGCCCCTGGGCACCCTGCCATGCCCAACGCCAGCCTCTTTGGGGGAAAATAACCTCCTTTTCCAAAAAACCCTCATTTTTTGGGAAATCACTCGAAATTTGTGGGCAAGGCAGCAGCCAAGGCCAAGGCACGCAGCCAAGGCCAAGGCATGCGGCCAAGGCCATGGCATGCAGCCAAGGCCGTGGCATGCATGCTGCCAAGGCCAGGGGCTGCCCCCCATGGCACGCAGCCAAGGCCAAGGCATGCAGCCCCCCATGGCACGCAGCCAAGGCCAAGGCATGCTGCCAAGGCCAAGGCACGCAGCCAAGGCCATGGAGGCAGGCAGCCAAGGCCAAGGCACGCAGCCAAGGCCAAGGCAGCCCCCGCACGCACCATGCAGCACGCAGCCAAGGCATGCAGCCCCCCAAGGCATGCTGCCAAGGCCATGGCACGCTGCCAAGGCCAAGGCACGCAGCCAAGGCCAAGGCATGCAGCCCCCCAAGGCATGCTGCCAAGGCCAAGGCACGCAGCCAAGGCCAAGGCATGCAGCCCCCCCATGGCATGCAGCCATGGCCAAGGCACGCAGCCAAGGCCAAGGCATGCAGCCCCCCCATGGCATGCAGCCAAGGGCAAGGCATGCTGCCAAGGCCAAGGCACGCAGCCAAGGCCAAGGCATGCAAGGCCAAGGCATGCAGCCCCCCAAGGCACGCAGCCAAGGCCAAGGCATGCAGCCCCCCAAGGCACGCTGCCAAGGCCAAGGCACGCAGCCAAGGCCATGGCATGCAGCCAAGGGCCAAGGCACGCAGCCAAGGCCATGGAGGCATGCTGCCAAGGCCAAGGCAGCCCCCATGGCACGCAGCCAAGGCCAAGGCAGCCCCCGCACGCACCATGCAGCACGCAGCCAAGGGCATGCAGCCCCCCAAGGCATGCTGCCAAGGCCATGGCACGCAGCCAAGGCCAAGGCATGCAGCCCCCCAAGGCACGCAGCCAAGGCCAAGGCAGCCCCGCACGCACCACGCAGCACGCAGCCAAGGCATGCAGCCCCCCAAGGCATGCTGCCAAGGCCAAGGTAGCCCCGCACGCACCATGCAGCACGCAGCCAAGGCATGCAGCCCCCCAAGGCATGCTGCCAAGGCCATGGCACGCAGCCAAGGCCAAGGCATGCAGCCCCCCAAGGCACGCAGCCAAGGCCAAGGCATGCAGCCCCCCAAGGCACGCAGCCAAGGCCAAGGCATGCAGCCCTCCAAGGCATGCTGCCAAGGCCATGGCACGCAGCCAAGGCCCAAGGCAGCAGCCCCCCATGGCACGCAGCCAAGGCCAAGGCATGCAGCCCCCCAAGGCATGCAGCCAGTGCCAAGGCACGCAGCCAAGGCCATGGCACGCAGCCAAGGCCATGGCACGCAGCCAAGGCCAAGGCACGCAGCCAAGGCCATGGCACGCAGCCAAGGCCAAGGCATGCAGCCAAGGCCAAGGCATGCAGCCAAGGCCAAGGCAGCCAGCCCCCATGGCATGCAGCCAAGGCCAAGGCCAAGGCGGCAGCAGCCCCCCATGGGCATGCAGCCAAGGGCAAGGGCACGCAGCAGCCCCCCATGGGCATGCTGCCAAGGCAAGGGCACGCAGCCAAGGCCAAGGCAGCCCCCATAGGCACGCAGCGAAGGCACTCGGGGGGCTAGCCTCCGGAGGGCACGGGGCAAAGAGTTGATTTTTTTTTGAGGGGGGGATTGGGAGAGGAGAGGGGGGAGGGACGAATCGAAGCGACACAGGGCTGAATCTCAGTGGATCGTGGCAGCAAGGCCACTCTGCCACTTACAATACCCCGTCGCGTATTTAAGTCGTCTGCAAAGGATTCTACCCGCCGCTCGGTGGGAATTATACTTCAT
>JAPQVW010000322.1:0-32235 GCA_028535905.1 Quercus berberidifolia | reverse complement strand
AGACAGTTGAAATTTTCACAGAATGTGTATTTCTTTTGCCGCTATAACAAAAACAATTTAAATTAAAATAAATCTCAAAATTAAAGGGGACTTCCATACAGTAGACGTGATTTTTTCGCTCTTTTGCTCTACGTTTGTTAAGGCTATATCTTTGGAACCGTAAAAGGTGGACATTTGTTTTTTTTACAAAGTATGTACCTATTACTATTTCCACTATACCAACAAATAATAAAAATATAATAAATTGAGTAATTAAGGGGGGCAACGTCCATACCAAATTAAACAACGATCACCGAAGCATAATTGCGCGCGGTCAGTACTTGTATGGGTGACCGCGTGATGTAGGCTTTTGCTTTTTTGCGATCCATCAAAAAATTATTTTTTTAGGATTTCTCTTGTCTCTTTTGCGAAAGTATATCAAGTATGTTACGGAACCCTTCGTGTGCGAGTCGACTCGTACTTGGCCGGTTTATTTGATTACGTGTTTCTTTGGTAATTTCCAGCACATAATTAGTCCAACAAAAAAAAACTGGTTCTTATACTCAGAATATATTTCCAGTACACGGACGTTTTGTTGAAAGCTTTCTGACTAATTAGTTTTTGGGACAATCGCCAAAAAAGTAATTGGTCGGTTTTTTATTTAATAGAACGATAGAATTTTGATGGTAAAATGTAAATTCTTAGACCATCGATTATGAGCAACACAATATCGATTATATCTTATCTTTCTTATATCTTTAAATGAGCAATTCTTGTATATATGTACATATATAATTGGAATCTCGGAATCGGCTCCAACGATTTTCATGAAATTTTGTATATAGGGGGTTTCGGGGGCGATAAAACGATCTAGCTAGGAATCATTTTTAGAAAATGTTATTTTATTCGTGTTTTATCGATAATCAACTTAAACATAAACTTACTTATTTTTTAATATGACTCTTCCTGACATCTATTGGCGAATAATAATACTATTTTTTGTGAGCAATAAAGTTATTCCAGCAGATGGCGTTGTTAAGTAACACGAAGTCTATGAGTGTTTGCTTTGAGGTTAGACTAAGTGTATCATAATTTCCGAAAAACACAATTTATAAAAAAAAAAAAATTTGTCGAGCAAAGCTCGGGCATCCATGTACTGATTGATTATAAGCGACAGTAGGTCTCAAAATAGTGCTGGATCACTATGAATTAGCCTTAAAGTAAACATTGTTCTTGTATCAATGAATGTTTTTATATATTTTTATAATAAAATAATTACCATGTCGTATTGAGTTTATTAACACGTAATTTAACATGTAAAGTCAATCACTAAAATTAAAACAAAACGTTAAATTAACGTAAATTATGACAGTGCTCACCGTCGGTCGTAAGTAGAAGGTTTGCTCCGAACCACATTGTGCTTATGTTAATGACCCTGACAGAGTAAGTTAGCCGTATGACTCAGTTTTTAACATTAAACAAGGTCTAGAGTGACTCATTTGCCAAAACGATAATGAAGTTCAAACTTGTTTTACAGAGAAAGTTTTGGCAAAACGTGAAAGGATCGTGCGTGTCACCAACTCTTTCCAAATCTACCGAAACTCATTAGGAGATAAAGTTAGGGTCATTTATTTTAGGACAGTCTCAAAGGGAAATCTACTAAAACCACGTACTCAAAACTAGTTCTAAATTAAATTTTGTAGGTATTTAGTTTTATATTCATCTATATCATATTTTATGTACTTATGTTATTTTATAAGGTACTAGCGATCCGCCCCGGCTTTGCACGGGTGCAATTTAGAAAATGAAAAGATGTATCCGTGCGAAGCCGAGGCGTGTCGCTAGTATAGCCAATGTCACTCCCGAGTAATATATGTAGCTACACAATGGTGAAATAATTTTTCTTTATACATATCGAATAAATCGGTCCAGCAGTTTCGGAGCCTATTCAATACAAACAAACAATCTAATCTTACCTGTTTATAATATTAATATAGATTTATTTTTATACCTTGAATTATTTATTACCATATGCACTATTCTTACGTTGCCTGAAATAAAATGATTAATATATTAAATCTTAAGGTATGGACCTAGAAATAAGTGTATGGACATAAATTACAGTTCATTTTTTGGATGACAATGGTAGTGATTCTGTTGGCACAAAACCTAAACTAAACTGAAAATGTTGCCGTCCCTTTTTTTTCGACCGTAAATAAAGGGTCGGCAACATTTTTAGGTTAAAACTTTTAAAACTATCATAGTTATTAACACTAAAGTCATTTATAACGGGATATTTACCATGATTCGAGTTTTGAGTTTTCCAATATTTCGGCACAGTTGCATGCGCAATGATCACGGAATAACTGAAGTCACTGCGAGTTAGTTTTTATTGGCAGATATACCGATCTACCCTCATTTTTAGAAAACTCAAAACTCGAATCAATGGTAAATATCCCGTTATAAATGACTTTATTTTTAGGTTAGTTTAGCTTAGGGTTTGTGACATCAGAATCACTACCATTAACGCCCACAATGTTAAATCTGTTGTGGAAAAGCAAAGGTTTAAAAAACACACGCATGGTGTATGCATGTGTTTTTTAGTAACTTCGTTGCATACAACATTATATTATAATTTGAAGCATCGATTTACATGATTTTTTGTGATCGGCGATACTCGTAGATGAATGTAGGTAATCTCTAAACTATACAAAAAAATAACACAAAACCTTTAGAAATGTCAGCAACAAAAATACCGCTAGACTTGAAAAGGTCTAGGTTGTTGTTGTCAGAAAAATGTGAAAGACTTCAAAGAACCTCTCTGGCATCGTTTGTTTTTCCTGATGACTGCCACCTTTGAGACCACTTGAAGAACGGCCCTTGACTGTCAACTCTTTAGCAATTTTTCATCCTAAGCACAAGCAATAAGATTCTTTTGGCTTTCGCCATTCACAAAAAAACATAATATATTTTAAACTAAAGATAGAAACTGTATTTCGATTCTCACCTTTGATTGTCTGCTAAAGGTTTGGAAAACAATCATCATCATCAACCTATATCAGTCCACAGCTGGACATAGGCCTCCCTAATGAGCGCCATAGCGCCCAGTCTTCAGCTTGCCGCATCCAGCATCTGCCTACAGTCTTTCGCAAATCGTCATCCCACCTGGCCGGAGGGCGTCCTACACTAGGTTGGCGAGTCGCGGTGGAAAACAATATAATTATAATAATGCTGGACAATTCACACGGCATCATCTAGCCCCAATCTGTGTACTAATAAGTGATATAGTTTAATACAATACAAGACATTATTTTATCCTTACCTTACCTTATTACCTACATAAATATTTTGATTATTTTACATAGAAAACACCCAAAGTACTAACTAAGCCGTATTCAGGAGGTATAGAAAGTGTCTCTATTAACAATAGAGGCTCTTCTCCCTCTTTAAGAAAACCGCGTACAGGGACCTGAAGAAATCGAATTGAAACAAATTATTCTGACCATTCGTATGACTCGGCGCGTAAAAGAAGTGTAAGAGAGGTTTCATGCAATTTAATGAAAGACTTGGGTTACAATGTCTTCGTCATCTCTCGGACGCTCCACCCTCCACAGAGGACAATGTGGAGAGAGAAGCTTCCGAGAGAACAATGTAACCCACTGACTTTTATAACGAGAAGGTTAATGCTCTACCGATATAAAAAATATAAACATTATCATAGCTGACTCCACCAAGAGCTAAACTTGAACCACATGAAAGTAGCAACTAACGGTGCTGCATGAAGCTATATAAAGCACTGTAAAGTGTACCTTATTGCTACGGTATTAGAATTGGGACTTGGTGAAGAATAATGCATATGAGTGGTTCAGAACCATCATTGGTAGGTACGTATAAACAACTTTAGAAGCGTTTGGGCCGTCAGTCGAGAATCTCCAGCAAGCGCGGATGTTTCGTTCTAATCAATCAAACGAAAGAGCAACAATGAAAAATAAAACGTGATTAAGTTATCAATTGGATTTTAATTATACTGTGGATTTTGTGCGATATTGTGGTGTAATAATTTCGGCAGTCAAGGTGAGGATTGTGCAATTGCGGAGTCAAATTTTATTGTTGCCTAGGTATAGGTAATTAGATCTATGAAGTCATTGTGATTAATGTATCTAAGGAAGAGCGGAACCTCCTTATACAAGTCGGTATTCTTTACTTAAAAGGATATTTCAAAATATTGTATGAGATTATGAGAGATATGAGAGTGAAAGTATTGTTATGAGATAATCATGTACTTTGATAACATAATAAAAACATTTGTATTTGCATTATACTAATTAAGTCTTACGTTATAGAATCAGGTACAGAATAATTGAATTGTTTTAAAACACTTAAACCGACTTCAACGATGTCATTCAACCTTTATACAACAATGAAATAATAATCAGTATTAAGTTGTTTTTTTAAGTTTTCCGGGATAAAATTAAATACTAATCTTTCGGGAATAATAAATTTATGGAACCACTGCGGAATCATTCTCTATAGATTAGTGATATAATCATCAAAATCTGATAACTATTGGCGGAGATATGAATTAACATACACACACAAAAAAAGACATACGGCCCGATTTGAGAACCTCCTCCTTTTTGGAAGTGACCCGTGGTTTTGGGAATATGAGGTACAACAAACCTAAACATAATACACCCAATCTGAAACACCTAGACCGGTAGCAAATATTTCAGATCAAAAGAACATTGTTTCGAGTTGGGAATCGAAGCAAAGCTTTTGTGTCCCCCAAGCGGAACTTCGTCCACGGCGCCACCTTATGTCGACAAATCATGACCTCTCCGTTACGCATTGTGTTGACTCAATGAAAAAGCAATTATGCACTGTCTGTTGTGGATGTGCAAATAATAAGGCTATTATTATTATAAACTATAGAGCCTAGCTCTTGTGGGTACAATGATGCAATTTCCTCCACTTTTCTCTATCCAATACGATCTCTTTTACTTCGATCTATCTTTTACTAGATCTGACTCATATAGTTAATTCCTGGTCTCTCCTTCCTCGTTTTCTATGATATTACCTATGAAGTTGTTATGTATAACATGTTCGATCATTCTCCCTCTTCTGTTTTGAATGGTGTACATCAAAAACCGTTTCTCCTCAACTCTTTTCAGCACCTCCTCAGTAGTAACCTCCTCGGTCCAGCTCATCGTTTCCATCCTCTTCCAGCAATACATTTCAAACGCCTCAATCATCTCTCTATCCCACTGTGTCATAGTCCATGTTTCGCATCCATAGAGGGCTATGTTCTATGGATGTGAAATCTTTTTCTTAACTTTTTATGATATTTTGGATGTAAAATATTTTTACTTTGTTGTGAAATGTCTGTTTTCCTATAGCTAATATCAGGCGTGCATTGTGTGTTTTTGGGTTCCGTACCTAAAGGGTGAAAAGAAGACCCGTACAGCTATAACAACAAATATAAAAAACAAAATAAATTTGACATATAAACACAAACACAACGTAAAAACAATTGCAAAAAAAAAAAAAACGTTTTTTTTTTTGCTATTTTTGCTCTGCGGTACTCAAGGCCGTAAAAGGTTAAAGTTAAGACTAGAAATTTTGACAGGGTATGAATTACTATTGACGCTATAAAAACAAGGAACAAAAATAAAATAAATGTAATAATTACGGGGGCAACGTCCATACCACGTTGAGTACAAATCACCGAAGTTAAGCAATGTTGGGCGCGGTCAGTACTTGGATAGGTGACCGGGTCCTGTTGGCTCTTTGCTTTTTTTTCGATCCATCAAAATAAATAATACAGACGTGGATACTTCTAGACTTGTTTATTTCAGCTACTTCCGACATAATAGTGATTATGTCTTATGGTATTCTGCTCTGCCCTACTACATATACTAACACTGTATTTGTGCTGCAGAAGAGGGCTGTTCGTGTGATCTATAATATGGGTCCCAGAGAGTCCCTAGGTGATAAATTCAAAGAAATAGACATGATGACAGTTCCATGTCAATTTATTTATGAAAACCTGTTGTACACTCATAGAAATATCAATAGATTTACTAAAAATAGTGATATACATAATTTAAATACTAGAAATAAGAATAAACTCGCTGTGCCCACAACTAGGCAACACAAGATTAATTCAATTCAATTCAATTCATTTATTTCGTTTTGATACATATAAATTGTACACTAGGAAAAGTCAGAGGTATACATTACATTATAATATATCTTTTCAGTGTATACGCTTCTATAACAAAACTCCAAATGAATTGCAAAAATTATCAGTAAATAAATTGTTAAAACCTTTTTGTGCAAAAATTCCTACTACAAAATATCAGATAATCTAGACTAGAAGATAAAAAAGCTTGAGAGGTGTTTTGCTACAACTCGAAGAATAACAAACTTTAGGTAGAGTTAATATTTATCAATCATTAAATCTATGGTAGATTTAATGAATGATAAATACTAAATTTATATAGGTCTATTATTATGTAGTTAAGTAGTTATTACAGCATGATTTAAGCATAAAAAATAGAATTTGGTTAGCACATTCAAAATTACGTTGCATTGTCACAGAATAACTTAATAGAAAATTCATTGTTTAACATTGCGTATCACTGACCTCCGCCCATGCTTTTTTTTTGACATAATGCACTATGCACGCCTATGAAGTTTCCTAATTGTTGACAGTTGAGTGAATAAAGGCTGAATAAACAAAGAATATTTCATAGCGACAGTTAATTTTTAAATAGAGATGCGAATCTGTCGATTCGAAAAATATCGGGATTTACGAAAGTTACAATTTTTATCGAGTCGACAGATTACGTAACGAAGATTATTATATTTATTGTAGTTGATGTTTCCACGTAACGAAGATTATTATATTTATTGTAGTTGATGTTTCCACGTAACGAAGATTATTATATTTATTGTAGTTGATGTTATTGAAAATATGTAGTATACAAATCAAAAAGCTCCTATTTGTTTCTAATATATATATATAATAGTATACATTTTTGTTCTCATTAATAGTTAGAAGCAGCCAATTAGATCAATTCGTTTTAATCATTGGAAAAACCGTTCAATCCAAACGCTCAATAAACGTTGCCACTTTATTGATTACTTTATTGATAGGATATTTCTAGTCACTTTGTAATTAGTACTAAAAGGATATTACAATTTCAAGTAGGTACAAGACGGTCAGGACTAAGATGCAACAATTCAGATAAATGGGTAGATACAAGTACAACTAAACAGCTAATGCACGATTTAGCAATTTGATAAAGCGCAATCGTGGGAAAAGTATTTTATATTCTTGTTGTTAAAAACCTTTGTTAAAACATCGAACGATTGCAAATCGATGGATGCTCGAGAGGTTTTTGGTGATTTATATGTCGAGATCATCAGAGTCCTTAGTATGGGTTGTGCATTAATTTACATTAACAAAAAAAGTTATCGTCTCTTCCCATACATTTTGTGTCTCGCAGCGCCTCTAACGGATATAGAGGAACTATTTTTCGTAGTTTGACAGCGGTTGAATAGTTTGATACGTACCTACTCGATTTGGTTTTCGAATGGTTTTGTGAGATTTGGCAGAGGCTATTTTCACGGAATACTGTATTTGTCTCATTCTTTTTTTGTACGTGTAAGTGAGATAAAAGTTAAAGTCAATCGAGCTCTCGAAAACTTTTTTCGTAATCTTACTGTGTATACTTATACTAAGCATACTGATAGTATCGAGTTCAAAATGTTAAAAACAATCTCATTAAAATGCAGTACGCAGCAGATATCTACGTGATAGTGACCAACGTAATAAAATTTTACTAGCATTAGACTAGTTCCTAAGTCACTTTTGGATAAGCTTAGGTGTGGAATATCTCTACTTTCTCATAAATCTATATTTATGTTAATATTATTGATTATCGATAAGTAATCATTGTGAGACAAGTATCTGTTTTTAGTTATAAAACTATATCAAATACAGACTGGGAACCTATTATACGGTTGTTTGTGTATTGTGTATTATTGGTTATATAAGAATAAAATTATTTTATTATCTCTATTTTCCTAAAAAATACACCAAACGAATCGCTTCCTCTTAATTTGATAAAGCGTTTTGGGAAATATTCGGCCAATTAATTAAATTTATTTTCTTTTACGAGGAAAACTTGGGCGCCCTTTCATCATTCGATGGTCTAATTTTCCACTCCATTAGGAATTCACTTAATGAAGAATGTCTAGGGAATAGTGATCTGAATTTTGTTGGACAAATCACAATAATTATTTAAAGTGACTCAACAGTGAGATCTAAAAAATGAATCAGGTAAAAACAGTCTTTTTTTGTAAATGCCATCGAAAATATCTTAAAATACCATCGATCTACCCAAGATCGATGTAAAATACTTAAAATTCTATTTTTGAGTAGGTGTTTGGTGCTGGTCAATTGTTTAGTTACTTGCAGTACTCCATCTCCTCCAACATAAATACAAACAATCTATGAATAATGTATCTTACATCGTCAAAATCTGATTTGGTAAACGAGTTTTCATGCAAAAAACCGAAGACGCCTTTGACATTTCATTGTGTTTTGTGCGTCACATCACATAGAATGCAACCTGAGTACATTGATCTCAAACATGTAGTCCGATTTGAACATTTGACTGTGCGTATTGTGTCATTGACGTAACTTTTTTTTCCTATATAAGATTTCTTCGAGAAGTTTAGACCAATATGTCGTAGTGTTAGTGTTCCTATATATTCCTATTTAAGAATTTCTTCGAGAAGTCTAGACCAATATGTCGTAGTGTTAGTATTCCTATATATTCCTATACAAGAATTTCTTCGAGAAGTTTAGACCAATATGTCGTAGTGTTAGTGTTCCTATATATTCCTATACAAGAATTTCTTCGAGAAGTTTAGACCAATATGTCGTAGTGTTAGTGTTCCTATATATTCCTATTTAAGAATTTCTTCGAGAAGTCTAGACCAATATGTCGTAGTGTTAGTATTCCTATATATTCCTATACAAGAATTTCTTCGAGAAGTTTAGACCAATATGTCGTAGTGTTAGTGTTCCTATACATTAATATACAAGAATTTATTCGAGAAGTCTAGACCAATATGTCGTAGTGTTAGTGTTCCTATACATTAATATACAAGAATTTATTCGAGAAGTCTAGACCAATATGTCGTAGTGTTAGTGTTCCTATACATTAATATACAATAATTTCTTCGAGAAGTCTAGACCAGTGTTGTAGTGTTAGTGTTCCTATACATTAATATACAATAATTTATTCGAGAAGTCTAGACCAATATGTCGTAGTGTTAGTGTTCCTATACATTAATATACAATAATTTCTTCGAGAAGTCTAGACCAGTGTTGTAGGTTAGTGTTCCTATACATTAATATACAAGAATTTATTCGAGAAGTCTAGACCAATATGTCGTAGTGTTAGTATTCCTATATATTCCTATACAAGAATTTCTTCGAGAAGTTTAGACCAATATGTCGTAGTGTTAGTGTTCCTATACATTAATATACAAGAATTTATTCGAGAAGTCTAGACCAATATGTCGTAGTGTTAGTGTTCCTATACATTAATATACAAGAATTTATTCGAGAGAGGTCTAGACCAATATGTCGTAGTGTTAGTGTTCCTATACATTAATATACAATAATTTCTTCGAGAAGTCTAGACCAGTGTTGTAGTGTTAGTGTTCCTATACATTAATATACAATAATTTATTCGAGAAGTCTAGACCAATATGTCGTAGTGTTAGGTTCCTATACATTAATATACAATAATTTCTTCGAGAAGTCTAGACCAGTGTTGTAGTGTTAGTGTTCCTATACATTAATATACAAGAATTTATTCGAGAAGTCTAGACCAATATGTCGTAGTGTTAGTGTTCTATACATTAATATACAATAATTTCTTCGAGAAGTCTAGACCAGTGTTGTAGTGTTAGTGTTCCTATACATTAATATACAATAATTTCTTCGAGAAGTCTAGACCAGTGTCGTAGTGTTAGTGTTCCTATACATTAATATACAATAATTTCTTCGAGAAGTCTAGACCAGTGTCGTAGTGTTAGTGTTCCTATACATTAATATTCAATAATTTCTTCGAGAAGTCTAGACCAGTGTCGTAGTGTTAGTGTTAGTTAACGTAATTTGCCAGGTTATGAATAACGTAATATTCTTCTAATTTATTTTCTCTATCTCGCTCAATCATTATCTTGACCAGCTCTTTTTTTGGAGTCTAGACTCTATAAGTATATGTATGAGTATTATGTACCAAAATTAAAGTTAAGTCAACATACCCAAAAGAACTTTAATGTGTGTGTGTATATTTTTAAAACAATGGCCGAGTGACTTCATCATTAATAGAGATTGTGATCATTACACATGGTGCCTCCTATCGTTTGCTAAGTCATTAAATCATTCGCGTCTAGGAATAAATTGATGTTAGTTGATTACGACATGGATGTTTTCCATAGGTCTTCGAGATCGTTCGTCGCATAGCAATGATCGAATGATATTGCTTGGTTTAGATCCATAGGCTTATTACCAGGCGTACGAAGGGCCATTCAAGTATTACGTAAGCACTAAAGGGGTGGGGAGATCTTTACTTTGCTTATTTTTGATGAGGTTGTGGGATCTGGATAGTGATTATGTCAGCAAAGTTATAATTTGATTGATATTGTTTACTCATATGCTTATTACCAGGCGTACGAAGGGCCATTGAAGTATTACGTAAGCACTAAAGGGGTGGGAGATCTTTACTTTGCTTATTTTTGATGATGTCATGGGTTGTGGGATCTGAATAGTGAGTACGTCAGCAAAGTTATAATTTGATTGATATTGTTTACTCGTTCTCGCGAGGTATTTTTTCGGTTTAGTTAGATAAATTAAAATTCGCAAAAATATGTTACAGCACAAAAAAGCGTTAAAAAATCTCTTTAAAAAAGCGCTAAGAAGCGCTTTTTTCTTTGTTAGGTCTCGTATTGTTTGGGTTCGGTGTAATTGGATTTGATAACCATATGTTTACGTAAGCATAGGAGGGGGACGGACGAACTTTGCTTACTTTTGCTGAAAAGGGGGATAGGGGCTCTAAATTGACCAAAACTCTGCTTACTTGAACGGTTCCCGATTAACATTTTATAAAAATATTTTCTGTATGATTTTTCTGTTGCCGAATTCATTTATTCTCTTCATTTTTAATAAGATTTTATTACTTATGTTACATTCATCATTCATGCTATGTATCGTTTGTATTTCTTAAACGATGTATTAAAAATGTTCATTTTTTGAAATAAAACAAAAAATAAGAGTTGTACGTACCTATTATTTTGAAAAAGCCACGTTTATTACCGTCAATAGGCATTGTGGATTCACCAAGGCGGTTGCGTCATTACGTGTCACCTCACAAAAATACCAAAATAATCTGCAATGGGGTTAAAATGTCATGGCTTCGTCATCTTCACTGATTTCTGTGCTCAAGTCAAGCATTTACCACATTACCACAATATTGATAGATACAATGTCTCTACAATGCTTTACAATAATGTTCAAATTGACTATATAAACATATCGTGACTCAATTTACCTCAAAATAAACCTAACGAAACTTTGATACAATCAAAATCGAAGAATGGGAATTCGAAGTACAAATAAAAACTTGGGAGTTTATTGCCATTAAACCGCATTGTTCCACCAGCTTTACAAAACTGGCAAAATGTTGCAAGGTATCTCAATATTTTGCCGTAATGATAGTAATTACATCTCTAGAGGAACCATTCAATGGCAACCTATTGTTAAATTCCAAGGCTGAACACGAATGCTCATCAAGTAATAATAGTACATTTTGAAGACAGGGAAGAATGTAACAACTAGTCTAGCCTTAGCAGTAGACAGCATAGGAAAACAATATTGATTGAGAGTAAATAAATGCAATGTAATTTAATTACGTAATTTTAACGGCTCATTCCAGTTTTCTCCCTTGAGGGGGAATTGTCAAGGGGAAAACGTGTAAAAGCCATTTTAACTCGCAACTACAAATTAAATAAACTGTGTCTTATGTACGTACCTACCAACGATAAACACAATAGAGAGCCACCACCGCCCAAGGAAGTTACTTTTAACCTTGAACTTGTGCGTATATTATCGCCTTCATGTAAAACGAAGTAGCAAAATACATAGGTGAATCCATAGGAGTTGATACTAAAGATTCGCCTGTACTGTGGGCTTATTGTTTCATCGCGTCATCACCATCATACATACATGTTAATGTTCCATTAGTGATAAGATAATTAATAGGTATTATTATGATTCATTCGATAATGGTTGTGTGTTAAATTTGATAATAATAATGGAGGTTGTCTTGGTTGATGCCTAGGGTTATTCCCTTTTGTTCCCACGGTTAGTCCCCAATGGAGGCCAACGTATACGACTCTATTCTCAGAAACTGAGATAATGTTAAGGTTTCCATAACTAAGCATTTTTTCATTTTTTTTCAGATGGTACGCTGCTGTTTAGCTTTTGCTGGCTTGCTTTTGCTTCTAATATCCGTAAACACCGCACCAAGTGACAAATCAAAGGTAGAAGAACCAATCAATAAAGAGAATGAACAAATCAAAGATATAAAAATACCAATAGATCTAATTGAAGAACCAAAACTAGATTCAATACTACCAGATGAAGGGAACAAAATTAAAGAAAGTTCTACTCAAAACTTGAGACAGAAGAGGTTCTACAATTTTTATGGTTATGGTGTCCCTCCAATAAATCCGGTTATATACCCTACATACAATAAACGAGATCAATCTGCCGAAACCGGTGTTTATGGCTATGTAGATGACCCCACTGGAACAGATCCAGAAAAGACTACAGGACATAGCAAGTTTTGCGCGGCAGCCGATTCCACTTCCGCCGCCTCCTGCTCATTTCCCATTTTTCTTCCCAGTTATTTATATTCCTCAGTTTGGGTGCGATTGCAACTCTGACAATGGCAACATACTACCGCCTACAGAAATGCCAGTTACATCTAACCCCCAAACGCCAATGCCTGGTACTAACACAACCGTGGACGAACGCTTCCCACAACTAGATGATGAGAGACAAAACTGGGGAATAACAACAAATGAAACTGAAACTGATACTGAATATGACGAAGAGGAATTTGCTAGGCCTATATCTTTCGACCCTATCCAACCCAGCCAGCCTACTATGAGACCTGCTCCTCCTGTTGATCATGGGAGCAGTCAGGGTAACTCTGAATCACAACAAACGACAACAACCACCGCGAGACCGCGAAATACTACTAGAAGACCTCCTCCAAATGATAATACGTCTCCTAGTCCAAGCCGGCCGGCTCCTTACCCACCAAACATTGCTCCTCAAGTACCTAGGATCGAACAGCTACTACATGTGACGGAGCAATACTTAGCTGCTGTCACCAACCGCAGGTCACCTACGACTGTTTTGTAGTACAAGGATGTCCAGACACGACCGCCTATGGAAACCCTTGCGATAGTTATGTGATTTTACAAGTTATAGAGAAGTTCCAGAAATTTTACGGAGTCAGAAACGGATAACAATTGAGTGAAGCATGTGTATCGTGGTTACCTAAATGTAAAAACTATTGTGATTTTCGTTTATCAAGCTTCTATTGGTATAAATGAGCTTGATGAATGAATGACAGCTTCTTGTTTAGTATTTGTGTTCATTTATTCAGTTTTTATACCAACGGTATACCAAAAACTTGTAAGTCATACGTAGGATACTAATTATGTACTTGTAGTTTTCTAACAGAGTTGAGTCGCTTTCTTTCTAAAATCATAATAGTAAGTTTTATTGATTTATATTATGTTTGACGTTATTCTCGCTCTCAATTAATTTTCATACTTCACAAATAACCAGAATATAAAAAAAATGGATTTCAATACAAAAAATATGTTTTGTTATGCAACAAAAAACTGTACTACGTTTTTACCATAATAATAATTTCAAGAATTATTTATTTATTGTCATGTTATAAAGTATACTCAATAAATGTTCCTAAAGAATGTTACTTGTGTTTGTAATTTTTATACATAGGTACCTGTCTATTATATCATGAATGATTTTCATTTGCAAGATTTAATGTGAGAACACTAGACTTGAGTAGTTAGATTTCGAAAAGATATCTTGAAGAGGAAAAGCTACATTTATCTATATATACCTTATATATATATTACAGGTATATCGGTATTCGGTATATTTACTTTTCTGTCATTCTCTAAAACATGGAATTTACAAGAAATACCGTCATTAATCATACTTAACACCTAAAAAACAAGTATTACCAAAATCCCTCTAAGCAATCAATATCAGGAATCGTCTGCGTCACAACGAACACAATTTTACAACATCATGTTTCCCACATTGCTTAGAGGAAAATGATTTAAAGATGTGTAAATATCAGTTTATAAATGTATCGGAACCAGATGTTAAGTAACTTTTGAACGAAGAGGACGTCTGTGAACAAATTTATTTAAAGTTTGTGGATAAATAAATTACAGAAACAACCGAGTCGTACAAGGTTAACATTGAAGAGGCTATTCGGAACCTTTGAAGTCTGAAGTAAGTAACTTGATTAATGTTTTTTGTAACTAGTACAGCCATTCACGTTTTTGCAGTATGAATTAAACATGAGTGTGAAATAACCTCGTCTATATAGGCGTTCTGTTTTTGTTGTCTCTCAAAAATATAAAAGTCTAAATAAAAAAGTTAATTAGTTGATAAGTCAAAGAAAAACTTTTACGGACTTATAAATATATCAGCTATAGGTAAACTGGTCCAATCAGGATTTATCCTAAGAATGAAACATTTTAATCATTCAATACAGGGCTCCATATTAATTTCGGTGACCTTATTAAATTTTTGTTTGTAACGTTATCTGCGTTACAGTTTGGTTGAGGTGAATATGAAGTGTTGAGGTGTTTTAATGACAAAATGTTGAAAGCTTTGTTCTGAATAATGTGTCAAAAACAAACGTGTGATCGTGTTCATAAGTAAAACATGAGGTTGTTTATTTTCGCAAGTAATAAATAATACCGGTCGTGCCATGCGACCGATGTTCTCAATGGGAAAACCCAGACCCACTCATTAGAGAAACCCTGCACATTGTGTTGTAGTAGAGACAGACGTAGTAGTGACTCACGTGTTAGGGCGCATGTAGCTTGTTTAAACAGAAGCATTGCAAAAGTTAAAGGTCACACTCATGCAATTTTAAAAGTTCATGAACAAAATATCAATAAAATTACTTTATCTGAGTAAAAAGAAAGATAAGAAAAAAGTACAGTAAAAAAATTACGATCAAATGAAATATTTAATTACAGATATGGCGGTACCAGTGATTATATTATTAATGGGAGTACTGATTACCTCGGCCATCAGCGCCCCTCAAGCCAATAAAACTCAGACGTCATCGCATTGAGGAGTCCTGCAAACATGTCGTACGAAGAGTTGGAATATATTCTAAGATCAAAGAGGGGTGAATCAGCGTCCCACCAAAAACACTATCACCATGTGCGAGGGCAATCCTTGGATGCTGCAGAGATAAGGTTATGAATGGAGACTGTTCAGAGTCATTGAACTGTGGAGCCTTCTTCTTCGATGATAATCCTTGTGAAGAGAAATTTGTAGTTGATGCTCTAAATGCAGCGAAAAGCTTTTATAAACAGCTCAATGAGATAAAGTAGTGTAGATATTTTAAAAGACTGCAGATAGATGATAATATACCTAATATGCGACTGATTAATAAATGAGTGTTTTTTTTTTCTACAGTGTCTGTTTCCTTATAAGGATTACAGTCCTTATAAGAACTGTAAAATGTAAGGAATAGGAATCATTAATTAAATTAAACTAATCTGAGCTGAGCAAATGCAATAACACACAGTTTAGGGTTGATGAGTAAATACTAGCAATGTTTGGCGGTCCGCCAATACCACAGGCAACAAGTGCACGTTCAGTATCAAAAGATACAAGGATGATAATTATTTGGATATGCACAATGATGGATTCTATCTTTGGATTCATTATTTGTATAGAAGAGTGTAAAAACCAACTTTCAGCCGATTTTTTCTTTGATTTGATTAAAAAATGATTGTTTTTTTATAAAGATGCTGTTACCGACCTTAACATCTTCAGAAATACATACGCCAATTAAAACAATTACTAATTGTTAGGTCGCAAGAGTAGGAACTTACCAAAGGCACAGATAAGATAATACTATACTAGTACCAAAGGTAAACAACCAACTCTAATTAATTTGCCTTTATTATTCTGATGGTCTGACCTTTATTCAATTAATTCGTCCCAAACAGGTTTAAACTTTTAACAAATTTTGGTTACGTTGAATTACCTAACTATAATAATCTTTAATCTTATTACTGCGAACATAGAACTAGTTAGTAGTTAAGCATAAATTGAAGTTAATAAGACATCTGGTATCCATAATACAGACATGCTGCGGGACTTTATTAAAATATTTATATATTTTATTATTATGTTAATAACAGAAAACGTTTGGGTAGTGGAATGTTTTTTTCTAAATTTTTATACAGCTAAGTGAAATTCGTGTTCATGTCTCTTTCAGAAGAACAAAATTGGTAATTTTCACAAAGATCAAAAAATAATTTATATACAATTTAAAAGTCGTTCAGATTGTTGTAAAATTTGAATAGGTATTATTTAACAACAATTTTAGGTATGGAGGCCTTAAAATTACAATCAAACCTGAAAGTTGCGTGCTATCAATGAAGGTAAGTTATCAATTCAATAGTGAAGAAAAAAGCTTGACCGTAAATGATATTAGGGTCAAAACAAAAAGAAGCTTGGGAACTGCATCGTAAGCTTTGCAATCACGTATCTTGCTGGGACCAGTTGTGATCCATCATTGGTGACGTGCCGTCGATCTTGTCTGTAGTCCGACCGGTAAATCTTCCCGGTATCTACAACCTATAGCTAGGTAATAGTTGAACCTACCAAGAGCCTAATGATTATAACGTCAACTATCACTATCATGGTTATTAACAGTAAAAAATGTGTTGTTTTCATAATTGATTCCGTGATTATGGCACTTACAGCCAAAAAACTCAAAATAAATCATGGAAAATATCCCGTGATTTAGGCAACGATTATTTTATAGGGATTATTGCCAATGTGACGAAATAACTGAATAATGCCTTGATAAGCAGATCCAGTCAAAGGGGCTGTTCGACAGTTCCAATCTGCATCAGATGAATCCTCGTACATACCTAACGTATTCGGGTAGGTATTCACTTGTTTAATTTTAGAGGACTGTTATTTCGTATTCAAAATTTGCTTCAACTTTTTAATTGGCTATGAAATTTTTGCACACCGCGTGTGATGTTCCATGCTTATTTATTGTGACTGATTTTTTACTGTGACTAATCTAATTTTGACTGAGAAATACATAATACCAGTATTTTCAGAAAAACACATTTGAGGATATGATTTTTTTTTATGTAACCTACTGTAGTTCGAATTGTTTGTACAGAAGGGTTTTGGTCTACTTCATCTGGTCCATGCCATGACAAGCGTTTTCGATCCAAATTCATAAAATTATAAAAATTCCCATCAATCAATCTGCTGGACAGTTTGACCACATTTTGTATCGCTTTCAGCATTTCGTGGCCCGATTTGTTGGGCTGTAGCATATACTGATTATATATTGAGTGCTATCGGAATTTTAATGGAACAGAACTCAGAACTCAATATCTTTATTTCACTGGGCTTACAAAATAAGCACTTAACACATTCACTGCCATGCCTCAACGGTACGACCTGAAGGGGGGCGCGGGCCAGCGCGGCGGCGCGGCGACCGCCTCACAAAGCCGAAGATGGGCATGTGCGTCATGGGCAATGAAAGTGTTAAACAAGTCAAATTGTAGTACATACTACTAATTATTATAAAGTAAGAAAGTTAATAAAGTGTTATTGGTTTTCCCTTCAGATTTAGGAATAATAAAAATGTGAATAATACTTGCTTCACCAGCAACGTTTTGAATCAATTCCACTCACTAATTAAATGAAACAGGACACCTTGTTGACTCCCATAATTCAGTTTAATTATGCGAGTTTGGTAAACTATAATTGAATTTGGGTAAAGTCAGTTTATGCTAAGCTGATTCTGAGAGAATAAACTCTAATTACATATTTAAACGAAATTTTGAGAAGCTAATGTAACAACTACATGTGGTAGTTTTGATGTTTGTTATAGGTAACAAACATCAAAACTACCACATGTAGTTGTTACATTAGCTTCTCAAAATTGCGTGAAGAAGTAGGCTTCTTCACGCCAAAACTATCGGAAATCGTGCTGAAATTTTGCATAAGTAGCTCTAAGCCCGGAATAACATATAGGCGATCTTTTATCCCGGAAAAACGCGTGCGAAGCCATGGGCAGAAGCTAGTGAAATAAATTCATAAGAGTATTTGTACCATAGCACTAATGGTAGGTACTAGGACGCTGTACAATGTCTTACTATGTATGATGAAGCAACGTCTGATGTATCAAGTTTCCCAGATGGTCTTGATGGTTTTTATCTTCCAATAAGTGACGTCATTCTTGAGATCCTTTCCGTATTTTGCTATCCAGCCAGAGGAGCTAGAGTAAAAGGTTTGATCAATATGTGTTATTTCTGAGCTTCATCTATAATACAAAAGTTTTTGACCAACGCCAAATTTACTTTGAACTGTCTATCTGTAGGTCAGAAAACAGTTGTGAGTACGCTCAAGTCTAAAGTTTGATTTAACAATTCACAAAAAGTAATTTTCTGATAAATAATCTCTATTGCTATTTACTGAGGCAATAATGTCACTAACCCTGAATTAAAGCGCCGATACATCACCATCCAAGCGGGTAATAAAAGGAGCTTTCGCGAAGAAATGTTATGTTTCCATTACGGGAACCTTGAGAGCAATTCCTGTTAATTTACTGCTGGAAGCATCATGTATTACCATCGAAACATTGTCTTTCAACTTTATTACATATGCATAGGATACAAAACTCATTGAGCTACTATAGCAAATTCTACCTATATTTATTGTAGCTTGTTGTTTTCCACAATGACGAAGGTAAGAATAATTTCAGTTTCAGCAGTTAACTGAAAGTAATTAATGTGAACTGTGTCGTTTGGGAGTTTTCCTTTTGTCCATTGGGTCTCAGCATGTGGTTTAATCTGTGACCGGTTTGTAAGCAACACGGAAACGCCCTTTGCAGGGTAAAACGTCGCTCGATTGAAGGAGAAATTGCACTGCCTTGGTATACGTCTATACGCACAAACACACCAGTTACTGGCGTGCTTACAGTTTCGTCAACAATTACCATTGCTATAAAAACTTTCGTAGTTTGAATTCATTTTGAATGCGGCAAACTAGGCTCATAGTTAACCCGCATACATTCATAATGAATTTACTATTGCTTTAACTTACGGTTAACTTTTTTCTGACCGCGAATTTATATATGTCACCGCCCGAAAGAAGATTAACACGGAAGAGAAGCCACCCCATTGTAGAATGGCTTACAAAACCAACTCTGATTCGCTGGGAGCACCTAATTCATTTTATTCGACGAGATGTCAAAACGACGTTTAGATATATTGTTTAATATTGATCGTTCAACAATTGGCATAGGAGTTGAAAGTGGCTGGCGCTGTTTTGTAAACTGCCTAGCCATTCTACAAACGGGCTGTTTTTACGATCTGGCGGCCACACGTCCACTATTTCTGGATGAATTAGTGAATGTTTTGAAAAAAACTAAAAACCGGTTTCTGAGTTCCGACAGACAATGTTTTTTTTTTATGTTTGTCGGGACAAATAGGATTATTTATCCCGACAAACATTAAAAAAATCTCGGGAATATTTTTTTATGAAATCAACACGGGGTTAATCTTTAAACAAAATCAGAAACCAAAAGAATCATCAAAATCGGTCCACAATGGATGGAGGAAAACGGTGATCAAGTGATCGACCATACATAAAAAAACATATATAAGTACAACCGAATATAGAACCTCTTCGTTTTTACGAAGTCGCTTTAAATTTATTTCCTATTCCAAGATTCAATCTATCTCTAACCTTTTAAATTCTTCATTCTTTTAAATTTCATTTCAATTCATTCATTTCAATAAGGTGGTTTATATGAAAAGATACAACAGACAGACAGCTTTCATATTTATAATATTTATAGGATGTAGGAATTTCCTTTATGTTAGTAATAATTTGCAGTAAATTAATACATAAATGCATAGTAAAACTAGGAGAAAAGCTGAACTGTACCGTACTTCAAAGTTTGTACTTTTAATATTTAAAATACTGTAATATATTCAAGATTTCAAATATTTCGTATATTTTTATTTTCATACATTTTTATATTCCATCAATATTTCAAATACTGTGCTTCAAAGTCTCTATTTCTACACTCCGTTTGTTTGTCATGGCAACATAAATAGGTCGGCAGCATAAACGTAACCAGAAGCCTATACATATATATATAGGCTTCTGGTTGGTATTTCTGTGGATTCAGCGAGGTAATAACAGGATCATTTAAAAATTCCCGTGTAATCTACATTAGAAATATCGTTAGGGCGTTGATGCCGTCGCATTAATGAGACTTTTGATCTACCCTCGTGGCAGCCTTATCTACCTCTGCGGTACAGCACTGGATCTATAGAAGATAACAAAGCGGTGCTCGCTCAACTTTGGGGATGTTTACATTGATTTTGATGATAGTGATTGCATTTTGTAGGTAATTATTTTTCGAAGCCTACGCCTGGTTTAATTTTAAAAGATTTTCTTATATACTATAGTTATCTTCTATACATATATTTTATTCTTTAAAATAATTCAAATGAGGTTTATTTGATTTCCTTGGAAGAGTACTTTGTAGATTACCTAATTGATTGTAATAAGATACCCATTGTGCAGGTTAGTTGACGTTACTTACTTACTAATTTTCTCATATATATGTTTGAAAGGAAGGGAAGCCTTTGCCCTGCAGTGGGACAACACACGCTGATTATACTTAATAATAAATAAATATATAATAAGTTAGTAATAACAAGCCTTAAAATACCCAAGTTCATATTCATTCAGTAAGTTACATCATCATTTGCCAGGCCATTACAATAAATCATGTGCAAACTTAACGAAGCTCACGTTTTAAGAATTTATAGTTCATGAATTTTCACACGAACTTTGCAGAACAGGATTAAAGCTCTCTAGTCTACACATTTGCATATTATCGCTGCTTGCTTGCTGTGGGTGATGATACTGCAAAAGCCTCTCCACACGCGCGCGAAGCCGCGAACCACCCGCGATCGCGAGTGTGAATCCCATTCGCATATTCGTCGCGGCTTCGTGTCGCGTACGCGCCGCGCACAGTGTGTGATTTTACCTCAGTTGCGGACATCCTCATTTTATTTTCGATTATGAGGCGCTTAATCATAATAAAACATTCTAAAGAACAGCGGTTTTGATATTTCGCTTAGTTTTGGAGTTACAGATTTTTTATAGTAAGGTCATTGACCTTCACAAATAATGTTTTTATATTTATTTCCGGAAATAAAGGAATCTACCCTCTGAAATAATACATAAATAATTGTTTGATTTGAAATACATTATAAAACGCGGAAAAAAATAATTTGTGCATTTAACAAAAAAAATCATAAAAAGTTAATCACTTAACGGTCGCATTTTTTTTACCAACAAATTATGCTTTAGTAATGTACCTTTAAATTAAAAAAGAAAGAAAATTAAAATATAGCGAGATCTCGAAGATATTGCGTTTCTAAATGTTTCTTCAATTTCTATGGAAATAGGGTTGTCACAAAAATTATACTTAGATTAACGGAGAGAAGGTGGGGTATATTTTTTTTACACACGCTTTTATTAGCTCGGGCTGTATGTATGTATGTACGTATGTATGTACGTATGTATGTATGTAATGGAATCTTTGAACATAATTTTCACCACTTCCAGAAGTCTGATTAATTTGAAACTTTGCATACGCATCAAGGACCGATGAAAATGCAATAATTTAATAATAGTTTTCCTTAACTAGCGACCCGCCCCGGCTTCGCACGGGTGCAAAAGTAAAGGATAAAAAATGGTTATTGTGGGTTATCCCTAAGAGATAGACATATACCATCTCGGACTTTTTTGTAGACCTTTCTAAGGTGTACAATACTGTAGTACATTATATTATTCTATCTCGTAGGGTTCATCCAGCATTTGCAATGTAAGCGCAAAAAAATGTGTTTATTTACGACATCACATTAGAAAACTCTAAAATGATCATTGTTTCTCTACTATATTATGCATGTATTGTACATATAAACCTTCCTCTTCAATCACTCTATCTATTAAAAGAAACCACATCAAAATCTGTTTTTTAGTTTTAAAGATCTAAGCATACATAGGGAGAGACAGACGGGAAGCGACTTTGTATTATACTATGTATTGATGGATTTACCAGGATTAATAAATTCTTTTGTAGATCCTCTGTAGGAGAGGGAGAAAGATAAAGCTAGCGCGCGATTGAAATTAATTAATTAAATTATAATTAAATTAATTAATTCCCCAATATATGAGTTTGTCACAGACTAAAAAATTAAAAATAAATTATAGTTTAAAAACTAAAAAAACACGCTTTTATTGCCAATCGAACTAAAAACTAGGAAATAATTTTTGATGACAAAGAGTTTAATATAACTGTAGTAGCAGATGAAACAATTAATCATAATGAATCGCCTCAAAACAAATTTATAATAAAATTTAAGTTATTAACACAATAATTCTATTCAGAGGAAAAAGCGTGGGGTGCATTTTACTGCAGTTCATAACTGCCAATAAGATGATTGTAATATTTAAAAATATCAAGCACCCCACGCTTTTTCCTCTGAATAGAATTATTGTGTTAATAACTTAAATTTTATTATAAATTTGTTTTGAGGCGATTCATTATGATTAATTGTTTCATCTGCTACTACAGTTATATTAAACTCTTTGTCATCAAAAATTATTTCCTAGTTTTTAGTTCGATTGGCAATAAAAGCGTGTTTTTTTAGTTTTTAAACTATAATTTATTATTATTTTCATCAAGGGATCAGATCTCTATTTCTTTTGTAATAAGGGAGAGTCATTCGCTTCATTATAGTTAGAGTCCAGTAGATTATGATAAACATTGTCGGCTGTCTCTCTTAGGAAACAAAGAACTTTTTAAGGTAAAGGAAAATACATATTTATTTGTTTTCTGACGTGAAATAAGTGTTAATGAAGATAAATAAGAATCGGATGAATCCAAAGCAAAACAAATTTCAAAAACAAAATTCGGTGCATACTCGGTGTCCATTTTGCATAACTTACGATTTCATAGAATTTCTACCAAATGAGAGGTCTTTAAAATGGTTATTTAATTATTTCAAAAACTAAACACCCTAGAAAAAAGTAAAAACTATTTTGAAATGTACTTAAGTATACCTTTCTTTGTTATGAGCAAACCTTTCTTAATTTATTGATTTTAACCCTCTTTGGACGCCTTATCTCAAAAACCCTCGACGTGTTTGGTCTCACTAAGTTACCAGCAAATTTCACAAGTCTTATTTGTCAAATTTCACGCAATCGGATCAACGGATGGACAGTTATGCTCGAAGTGACTATTTCACCAAACAGCCGAATCACACAAGCTGCCACAGAGATCTTCGTTCGCTTCGCTCACTACGATCAAAAACTCGGATGCGGATGTAAATGTGACCGCACGAATACACGGGAAACTGAGTCCGTCAAGATTGTAGCGACATGGCGGGGAGTCGGCGGATGGAGGCGGCTCCATCTCGCTCCTATGTGCGCTTTTTGGAGGCCTTTATTCAATAGTGGAAGTAGTATTATTTCAGTAAAGGTTGAGATGATGATGATGATGATTTATTCTAGGGGATCTTTCAGCACACAAATACATATTATAGATGTGTAAAGATAACAGGTGGCAAGTTCCTAGAAACGATGATGATGGTGATGATGACATTGAGAGACGACCCTAAAGTGAAATTTGAAAAATTAATATTTCCGAAGTCCTGAGTTTGTGGCATCTGATTTTTTTTGTGGTGGTGCTAAGGAATAAAATCAACATAAACGCACTGAAATAAAACGCGACCACGCAGAGATTTTGTTTAAAAAAAATGATTCAAAATTATGTAAAAACAATAATTGTCGCCTAAATAAGCAAGATTATTTTAGTTGAGATGATGATGATGATTTATTCTAGGGGATCTTTAAGCACAAAAATACATATTTAAGATATGTAAAGATAACAGGTGGCAAGTTCCCATATAGAGAAACGATAATGATGGTGATGATGACATTGAGAGACAACCCTAAACTGAAATTTAAAAAATTCATATCTCCGAATTCCCGTGTTTGTGGCATCTGATTTTTTTTTGTGGTGGTGCTTAGCAATAAAATCAACATATACGCACTGAAATAAAATGCGACCACGCAGAGATTTAGTCAAAAAAAATTGATTCAAAATTATGTAAAAACAATAATTGTCGCCTTAATAAGCAAGATTATTTTAGTTTTTAAACGTTTATAGCTGCGTTTAGTAAATTTATATCTAACTATTACACATTTGATTAAAAAAATGCACCAGGAAAGTAGAAAATGTATTTCTATTGTTTCTATGACTTTTTCTCGATTTTCTAAATATCTCTAAAACTATGATAGATAAAGCCGGGAGAATTTTATTCGGAGTTTTGTTTGTAATTTATCTATCCAAAAAGCGCATAAAACGATGATGTCCGCAACTGAGGTGAAATCACGCACTGTGCCGCGCCTTGTTCCCGGTATGCTGTCGGTTTTTTGTCCCGCGACAAAGGGTTCGGACGGGCGCGCGTGGCGCGCGAGGGTGGAGGCTTTAGCAGAACAGTTGTGCTATGGTTTGCGCTGCGATTCGCGCCGTGATTCGCGCGTGGAGAGACTTAAACGTTATAAAGAAATATCTATGTAATGGATATAAAATATATATGTAATCATCCTGCACATCTTGAAACAAGACATTAGATAAGGCTTGTAGTTGACAGTAGGGTAAGGCGAAATTACTATATATTCATGACGTAGAGGAGAGAAATGTTCATGTTGCAACTGTTAGCAGGGCAACCTCTCAATTACCAACTCTCATTATATTTCTCTACACGACGGAGTTGGTGGCGCTACTATAGCACTTTGTTTGCATTAGCCTTGTTAGGGTTCCGTTCCCGAAGGCTGAAAGTAGGACCAATAGGGACCCGTTTTCACCCTATGCCACTAAGCCTCCACTGTCTGTCCGTCCTTCCGTTCATCTGTCAGTGAGCTGTAAAAAAAGCTGTCTCAAAGGTATACAGATGAAATTTTCACAGAGTGTGTATTTCTCTTGCTGCTATGCTGCTTGCTGTATAAAATGATTATAAAAATAAAATATATAAGCATTTTTAAAGGGGATTCCCATACAAAAACATGTTATTTTTGGCGTTTATGCTCGATCTTAACAATCGCTGTATCTCTTAAACCATAAAAGGTAGACAGTAGAAATGTTTACAGAGTATGTATTTCTATTGCCCGTATAACAACTAATACATAATAAAAATAAACAAAATATATAATTAAGGGGGCCTACATCCATACCACGTTGAATACCGATCACCGAAGTTAAACCACGTCGGGAGCGATCGATGGGATCGATTGCATAGGTGACCACGTCATTTTGGCTTTTTGCTATTTTTATTGTTATTTTCAAATTAATGAATGAATTTATTGTACTTTAAATTAACATAAATAAAAAAATCTTATATTTTTATTAAAAAAAACACAGTACAATAAATTATAGTTTAAAAAAAAACTAAAAAACACACGCTTTTATTGCCAATCGAACTAAAACTAGAAAATAATTTTTGATGACAAAGAGTAATATAATAAAATTTAAGTTATTAACACAATAATTCAATTCAGAGTAAAAAGCGTGGGGTGCATTTTACTGCAGTTCATAACTATCCTCTCATAGATAGTTGCCAATAAGATGATTGTAATATTTAAAAATACCAAGCACCCCACGCTTTTTACTCTGAATTGAATTATTGTGTTAATAACTTAAATTTTATTATATTACTCTTTGTCATCAAAAATTATTTTCTAGTTTTTAGTTCGATTGGCAATAAAAGCGTGTGTTTTTTAGTTTTTTTTTAAACTATAATTTATTTTTCATTTTTTAGTCTGTGACAAACTCATATATAGGGGAATTAATTAATTATTTAATTAATTTCAATCGCGCGCTAGCTTTATCTTTCTCCTTCTCCTACAGAGGATCTACAAAATAATTTATTAATCCTGGCAAATCCATCAATACATACTGTAGTATAAAACAAAGTCGCTTCCCGTCTGTTCTGTCCCTATGTATGCTTAGATCTTTAAAACTAAAAAACAGATTTTGATGTGGTCTTTTAATAGATAGAGTGATTGAAGAGGAAGGTTTATATGTATAATACATGCATAACATAGTAGAGAAAACACTGATAATTTTCGAGGTTTCTAATGTGATGTCGTAAATAAACACATTTTTTTGCGCTTACGTTGCAAACGCTGGCTGAACCCTACGAGATAGAACAAAATAATGTACTACAGTATTGTACACCTTAAAAAGGTCTACAAAAAAGTCCAGGATGGTATATGTCTATCTCTTAGGTATAACCCACAATAACCATTTTTTATCTTTTACTTTTGCACCCGTGAGAAGTCGGGGCGGGTCGCTAGTTAAGGAAAACTATTATTAAATTATTGCATTGTCATCGGTCCTTGATACGTATGCAAAGTTTCAAATTAATCAGACTTCTGGAAGTTGGTGAAAATTATGTTCAAAGATTCCATTACATACATACATACGTACATACATACGTACATACATACATACAGCCCGAACTAATAAAAGCGTGTGTAAAAAGCGGCCTTATCTTTTGTTTTCTCTTGTTTATTTTGCGAAAGTATAATAAAAAAGTATTACGTTTTTTACAATGGTACGGAACGCAACCCTTCGAGTGCGAGTCGACTCGCACTTGGCGGGTTTTATTCATATTTTCTAGCCCGAATTTTGTGATGTTATATAATAGCAAAGTTATTAATAACATTGTGCCAAAACCAGTCACCGATCTTTAACAGAACTACAAAGAAATATTAAAAGATAATCAAATGGCCTAATGGATCATCCTGTCGAGGCATCCATTAGATCATCCAATTCGATTTCAAATAACGAAGGTCCACGAAGTTTAAGCCAATAGTGACTGTCAATTCTAAAGCATGCGAATATAATCCAATTTAAAGTTTCTGGGCTAATTCCAACAGGAACCGACTAACTAGACCGAAATGTTTATGTTTCCTTTGGGAACAACGAAAGGGTAGGTAGGTAGTTACCTAAATAGAGAGTATTTGAGTTGATAATGTGTTGAAACGCTGAAAATTAATCCCTTATACGTTATAAACCACACAATAATTTAATCAAGTAGTTAACTTTTTATTTATTAGTCAAAAGATACAGTACATTTAACATACAATATAAAATATCAAAATTAGTCATTAAATAACCCACCCCTGATCATTCCCGGTGCAAAGGTGCCCATAATGCTTCCAGCATTACCTCGCTGTATAACGATGGAAATCCTTTGCAACAAGAACGACCCGGAGCGTTCTAAGCGTTCTAAGATCTAATAATATGTAGGTACTATAACTTAAAGCCCATGCTCACTTTGGTTGGCTTCTTTGCACGAGTTTTTTAGAGACAAATGTAGCCTATTGATGTTATTCCAGGTCTAGAATTATATCGTAAATCGGTAACTACGTAAAGTTTAAACCCAATCCGATCAGGAATTTTCAGTCTTCACTTATGCATATTCACATCTTCACAAACTTTACGACTTTAACATATTAGGATCAGTATGTCTTTTTAGCTTCCATAAACTAAGACTCATACGTTATCGTTGATAGTTTATTAAAAATGTATTATCCTCCGCAAAGAATAAAAAAAGTGTTAAAAGTTTAAGCAACTTATAGTTTTTATTAAACACTTCCAAGTATTTAAAACATTTCCAAGTATTCTCCTTTGCTGGACTAGAAATATTTTTGAAAGTATTAATTAATTTAGCAAGTTTGGTAAGCGTTAAGTTAGGTTATTACAAGTTTTCTACGTAAGTCTCGAAACACCACACTGGGCGCCATTTTTTGCTATACCTAAACTAGCAGTAGAAGCAATTATTGTTTACCAAGCTTTATCGAGTTCGAAGAGCAAACAATTAAGTATGTTGTTCTGTTAATTTTGTAGCAATTGAACTATTTTCACAGCAGCTGAAATAAGTTTACTTCCAGTTTAAAAAATGTTTTTCATTTCTTTGTTGAGTAATGGATGTAGGTAGGTGTCCAATTTTGTAACTGGAATTTATTTTATTTTCGCAGCTGATTTTTCCGTTGTTAGTTTTTTGTTTCCAAATGAATCATGCATAAAGCTACTATATACCTATGTAGATAAATTCAACTTGGAAGGCGCGTTGACTTGAGCTCTGGTAGTCCAAATAAATGTGCGAACATGGAAGATATTGTCAGATTTATTCGCCGCATCTCGGTTGTCGTGAGAGATAAAGACATCATTTTTCGACGACGGAATTATTTACGTGCTATATTCCTAAGTTATTATTGATTATACACCGTGTCGGTCGGATCACGATTTTACTTAACTTAGGTACCCTCTCAAAAACAGTCACGATTCACTTATGTTGAATTAAACATGTCTCAAAATTAAGGTGCCGTGATTTATGTCTGACATAAATCAATGATAATGAAAAAAAAAATCCTTTTTAAAGGGAAGGGATGTAGTCTGCGAAAATGTCACCTGCAGACTAACAAGGGGCATTATCAATCATTCGGAGATTAATTTTTAGCGCAATTCAGCAAACCATATTTTTTCTTTTTGTTCCATTTTGAAGTCTATTCCCGTAAGCAATGAACACAATCTTGAATAACCTTAACAAAATTTGTCAGCAAGGGCATGGAGACAAGCAATAACAACACCCTTTGGGAGCCTTAAATCTGGTATTATTGACAGAGCAGCCCCTGAGTAGAGCTTCAGAGACATCTGCGAAGCATTTACTCATCGATTTACTTCAGACAAGGAGATAAATTACTTAAATTTGAAGGTTAGTGATTTATCTATTGAAATGTTTCAAGCAATGCACCTTATAATTCTTAAGCTAGACAGTTTATAAAGATTGAATCCATAAAATGGTAACTTATTTTTAAAGAATAGTAATAATTAGAACTAGTATTTACAATTGACGGACGTATTTTCAACAGTGTGGGAAGACCTCCCACTTGAATACTTGATAGACCGACGAAATCGTAGCGGTGGTTGCAGGATGTCGATGGATGGAGGCGGATCAGGACCGCTATTCCGCTGGCTGATGATGATAATTTACAAATGAACAAAAGAGCTAACTACAGAATACTTTCGGATACTTTATCTCGTAGCTCAGTTGGTTAGAGCATTCCCGTACTAAGGGAAGGTCGCGGGTTCAAGTCCCGCCGAAATCGTAATTTTTTGGGATTTATTTAATTTCTTAACTACAGAATGTTGCAAACAGTCTAGAGGTATGTACTTATTTTTTATTTCTGGAAAAGTTTCATGTTTCTTTCAAGTAAAATAATATGTGTATTTGTTCGTAGATCTTTAAAAGACCAAGTAGCACGTTAACCGTGAATTCTAAAGTGATGATTTACCTTAATTACTTGACGAAATTAATTCTACTAATTTATCGTTGGAACGCAATGCACGTTCAAATTAGAGAGGAATTAGGACTTTAACTTAAATTACCTAAGCGTCTCCTTGCCTCGAAGGTCAGCTTAACTCGGACAGAATTAATGTACTTATACTACCAGTTAAAAGTCTTTAGGAGAAAGATAGGTAATGCTTTATTACATAGCCCTAAAGAACATTCGGTACCTACTTAATTAAACTTATCATTATCCTCCGAAAGGCAATAAAATAGGCGGCCTTATGGTTCAAGCGATTTCTTACAGGCAAACACGGTGTAAGAAGATTATGGCGTTGTCTATGCTAAACTAACACTAATATAAACTTAGTAATTAAGATAACCAATTTACTTTTTTATTCATTCTTTACATATTTAAACGAACTCGTAAAAAGCAACTAAAAAGCACTAGGATCTAGATTATTTAACTAGGTTCTAGTTCTGGTTTCATTCTACCACCTTTTTTGTAAACTTTAATTTTTCATATACTCTCTAAGTGTTGAACGGACTTTGTTCACAAAGTCATGCTCCTAGCCCAGTTCCTTCTCTTATTTTGTCCTGACTCGCAGTTAACCTACAAAGTTATCTACGGAAACACCTAAATTCAACGTCACCTGAGCAGTGAACATGTTTTAGTTTAGTGTGCAAATCTCTTTGACAAGTTTTGTATCTGACGAAGTTTCCGCCAAGTCAGACACGGTAGGATAAATGGGTTCATTAGGGGAGAGCGAGGCCGCTGTCTCGATTGTCACTCTATCCGAAATCTGTAAAGTTTCAGATAAAGGCAAGATAATTGGAAAAGAAAAAGTTATACGAACGAACATGACTCGGGTAAATACCTAATGCTTTGACCATAACAAATATAGGTCATCGGTCGGTTACTAATTTGTGACTTTGCTATTTTCATCTACCTTCCTAGGGAAGGGGGGGCAAGACGGGATAGCGGCAAGATGGGGTACTGAGACTAACCGGCGAACCGATCGACCAATCAGGATCGTTTTAGCGCGTGGCGGTGTACCGCCACGTTCTTAATCGGTCGGTGCACTGAGTAAACAGAAATCATGCGCTCGTCATTTTTTATTTTAAAAATACTGAATTTCGGCACTTTCCTTGTGATTTTAACAGTTTAGTTCGGAGGTGAAGTTCACGTTGCCAACAGCAGTTGTAATTTAGCTTAAAGTTAACGAAGTGTGCTTATGATTACATTGCAGGTAATATCGTCTTTGTCTCACTTTCTTGCATGGAATTTTCGGTATGATTTTTTATATTTCCTTTGGCATGAGGGGGCAAGAAGGGGTATGAGTATGAGCAGGGGTATCCCATCTTACCCTCACTAAAAGTTTTAGTATTGATTGTTCATTGCGTTCTTAAATGTATCATTTATCTTATTTTAGAATGATGAAAACTTACAAAAGAAAAACAAAAAGAGAGGAATGGTCGGAGGACAGTATGAAAAAAGCGGTGGATGCTGTTTTAAAAGGAAAAATGGAATAACTGCTGGCAGCAAAGACCTTTTGTGTTCCGCAGATAACTTTAGAAAGAAAAGTGGACATTGCTCGTAGAAACCTAGAAAGCTCGGAACCTACAGTTACTACTTTTACTGCAAATACTCGAAAGGTTCCTTTAGGATAAACAAAAAACAAAAGAAATAAGAGCATTCAAAAAAAAACTAAGGAAAAAACTAGCGTAAAGAAAAGGAGAACAACATTGAAGAAAAAAGTGGCTAAGTCTCTTGTTTCACCAGAAAACAGCAGCAGTGACAAAGAAAATACCCCCTGTTTGTATTGTGAAGGTCAAAACAAAAAAGAAAAGTGGACATTACTCGTTGAAACCTAGAAGGCTCGGAACCTACAGTTACTACTTCTATTGCAAATACTCAAAAGGTTCCTGTAGGCCCCAAATTGAAGAGGATAAACAAAAAACAAAAGAAATAAGAGAATTCAAAAAAACTAAGGAAAAAACTAGCGTAAAGAAAAGGAGAACAACATTGAAGAAAAAAGTGGCTAAATCTCGTGTATCACCAGAAAATAGCGACAGTGACAAAGAAAATACCCCCTGTTTGTATTGTGAAGGTCGTTGTTTGAACTCAAATAAAGGATGGGCTGCATGTTTTTTATGTGGCAAATAGGCTCACTGCGGCTGTGCTGGTGTAGAGGATGAAGACGAAGAGGAACAAGAACATGGAACAAGTGTTCCTATAATGACTATAATTTTGAAAGACTGATTGACAGAAACAATTTTATTACACTTCAAACGTTAAGTACCCCGTCTTGCCCCCCTCCCCTACTTAGGTACCTAATTGAAATTTCATAAAGGTATTATTCTTAAAAGGAGCTTTTTCAGACATTT
>JAPQVW010000321.1:0-32419 GCA_028535905.1 Quercus berberidifolia | reverse complement strand
GAGTTTATAGAGTTACTATAGAATTTAATAGTAGCTACGATAAAACTATACCCGGCGTTACATTCGCCTATAAAGACTGGCGGCCGTGGTCGAAATACAGCTAAGAGGACATCATCATCATCATCACCCGCATATGTAGGAGACGTCCTTTCACATTATACACCCGCCTATTTAGGTGGCCCCTTTAATATTGTTCCCTATTGAACCTCACAAGGACATTCATCTTCAGTGCATAAGTAGCTGTCTGGCAGCTCGGCCCGTTGGTATACTAATCTACTTTTGCGTGCGTTGGAGCAATTTGCGCGTCGTCTACCGAACGGGATTGGTAGTGTAGGAAAAGTTATCGATAAATGTTACAATAAACATCGATTCCACAGTTTCCATATAGTATATCACCCACTAGTGTTGAATTCTCTCAAAGGGTTCCCATCCGTACCCCATTGCACCGGAGCAACAATTTTTACAAATGTGAATATTGTTGTAAAAAACAATAAAATAATTAGTCGAACTATTCGATAACTTTGTAGTATGTGTACCTAGGTAAAATTTTATTGTATCTGGGAGTTCCTGAGACTCTACAACCTAGTAAGTGGTCGGTCCACGTGCGTCACACGTATTTCCTTAAAACATTATAAACTCATGACTATGACGTATCATAAACCTCGTATGCTATGACGCAACATTCCTAACATACCTATTGTACTGTCTGATGTGATGACTAACTTCACTCACGATGGTGGTCATCAACCTTTTTACTACAAGTACCAACCTCCTCATTCACAATGAATGAATCCAATCAACGCAGATCATTCATGAAAAAGTTGTTTTTCGAATCAGGATATTTTTGGTTTGAAATGAAAGCCACATTATAGAAAATCCATTTAATTTAATCGATATCGATGTATAGTATTACATCCCTATCGCTGTCATCAATCGACCCATCACACGAATCAAGCAACGCACCATCGAGCTTACTGTACTCGCGCCGTGTGTCGGTATTATGCTACAGAATGATTCAATTTTAAATAAAACTAGCTTCTGCTCAAAGCATCGTAGGCGTTTTTCCTAGAATAAAAACAATCTCTAGGATTTAATCTATTCCTTGCCAAATTACATTAGGCTTAATTCGTTCACCCGTTTAGTGTAAAGTTACAACAGCTGGTGTTCTTAGATGTATTCGTTAATGTATTACTCATACTTTTTTCGCGGACCATTCTCAGCGTTTTGATTACGAATAAAAAAACTGAGGTGTCAAGGGACACCCGGATGGAACGAAGTTCCTTTCGATTAATTAGTGAAGGAATTGTAATAAAATTTTACAAAAATAATCGTCGCGACACCACACTGTTCGATGCGAAATAGAAATGAAAATATCTGGCTTGCTTTCTATAAGAGAGAGAGAGACAGACAGAGAAACATGCGACGCCGCACAGCTTACAATAGCTTACTATAGCAAAAAGTGTCGTGACAACTTTACGTAAGAATTTTTTCCGTCTAGCCCCCTTTCACAACGCGCGATAAGGAACTTCGTTCCAAAAACAAAAGAACCAATCAGTGGCAAATATAGTTTGAGTGGTTCACAGGGTACACTCACGACCACTACCTATATACATCTTAATCGACCAGCTGATGGTTTTAAACACAAGTTTAGTTAGGAAAGACCCTAATACTCTCATGCAGTTGAGCACGTCAAAGTTCCTCCGACGTTAGTCAAAATTAAAGGCCACAGGTGGATACTGGATGGCCCTCGAACACATGGCACGATCTCGCTTTGTTTGAGGCGTCACGTCGACTAGTAGTTGGATGCTTTGGACAATTAGCGTCGCGCTCGTGAAGAACTCGATAAAAATGAGATGATTAATGTAGGTAATGAATAACAGTATGTAGAGGAATGTATTGTTTGTATTAATTTCATTTACATTTTTTTAAATAAATAAATAAACTCATCGAAGACTACTGCCACATTGTATTCAGAAGTTTATTTTATTAGTACTAGTCGTCTTTTCTGTGTTAGAAAGTAAGAAATTAATTTAAAATAATCAAAAAGGTACCATTGATGTTTCAAGAATTCTTAGGATCACAACTCTAGCCTATGTATATCTGTGTACTGCTGGACGATTATTCAAGGTACTTACTAAACTTACCTACTTATATACTAAAATATAAAGTGTCTTAAAATTAGGTTTTCTCAACCATATTTTTTTAAATTGTATTTCTGTAACATCGTAGCACCAAAAAGTTTTATTATAACAATTTAGTATATTTACAATAAATATCTCACAATTTAGTGATGGGTAAAACAGAGCTAAAAAACATCCTGTATATTCTCACCGCGAGTTTGTGGACCGTGGCTTATTGTCGGAAGGGGCTTAATCTAACGGAATTCCGTTGCGCTTATTGGTCAATCGATTAATAGTTATCGATTTATTAAGCCGAGCGAACATCGTATGATTAAGACTAGTAATGAAGAAAGTAGGTTACAAACTAAATACCAAGTAACTCTATCAGTTTTCTATAATTTTCTATTGATATACATATTTTAAAAACAGGAACGAAAACTAATACCTAATAGTAATAAGTATTTAGGCATTTTACTTAGGACCCTATTCATACTACTACATTTCAATTCAGTATTCTAATGAAGCTACTACAGATTTCCTCCACCTTATAGTTTGCTATAAAACTTCTATGTAGGTAAGGTATATTGAAACGGGTGTGGCTAATCCTTTTATCATAAAATCGATACATTTATCGGCTCAAGTGTTACAATTACAACACTAATTACGTTCCATTTCATTTAAAGTTTCCTACCAAAACGTACTGGTATTTATTCAATTAAAGAACTTCACTGGCTTATGCCTGCTGCTTTTTACGCGAAGAACGAATTAAGAACTGAAGGTAAATTTTACCTTTACTAAACTTTAATGTCGTAGAAACGGTAGCTCTACTAAAACTGTGATTATACTCAGTGTCATGGAGAGAAAACTTACTTCTTTTTCTAAGCCCGGTGTCACCCGGTGTATTATATTTAGTTTATAAAAGAATGTTATCGCATGATGATAATAATAAAAGGATAATCTATTCTAATCTATTCGATTTCGGTATTAGGGTGTGCCAGTTACTACACGGCGCGACATTTTTGCTTAACATTATGACAGTTTCTGATTTATTAGGTTCGGTATAAATCCACCGATTGCTAAAACAAAAATAAACTACACTTTGTGATCCATTTAGTTATATGATTTATTTACTAAGTATCTACTAGACACCATTTTTCTTTATCTAATTAAAGTTTTTAGTTTAGGTTATCATTCTATGTCAAAAATCAAAACTTTTGCCATTATACGCGTATCTATTTTCTTTTAGCTCTCTTCTCATCTTTTTTCTCTTGTGTTTTTTGCGTGTTTTTTTTTGTGTTGTGAGTATATTTTGGTGTTTTTGTTTTCTGCTTGTTTGTGTTATTTTCTTTTGTTGCTTACTTCATTTACCTATTCGGTTTTGTTAGTCACTACCACATTTTTACTAATTAATAACTGATTTTATTTTTACGTCATTAAATCAACAGTTATTGATAAATAACTATCTTTTCCAGCGATCTTCCCGATGAAGAAGACAAGAAGTCACCGGTGCTACTCCTAGGGGTCAGCAAGATCGACTCCCCATTCGTCAGACGGAGATCTGTCGAACCCCACACATCTGGGTCCATTAGATTCTTTCGCCCACCAAAATCAAAGTACACCAGGGGCCTCCATGGAGACGAGAGACTAGAGAAAATAAGAAAAGATCTCCTAGTTCATAAGAGTAAGCCAGACAGATACGTACACAATGAACATGATGTCTCAATAGAACCAGAAGAGCGAAGATGTTTGCTTAACTGCGTTGGAAGCTGCATCTGTGATAGAAAGAAAAGCTCAAACAGAGGCTCGTTTTCATTTCACAGGCCTGATAATCAATCTTTTAGCAAAGAAACGTACAAAAGAGAAACTAAGGACTTTTCAGAAAATGACATAGAGTTTAAATACACAGAACACATTCCAGATTCTCAGCCCTCTAGCAGCAAACAGAGCTATAATGTCACACCAAAGTCTACAGAGAGACGACACTTTTTACTATCAAACTTAAACGAGAGATTTCGGAAGACTCTAAGCTTAGACTCTAGGAAAATAGAAACCAATCGTGTCCCTCTAACGCTGCCGCAGGAAAAACGCCCTAAATCTCTAGTTGGTACGAGTAGTATCTGCGTGCAGCCCCTTAGGCCTGAACCATTCCTTCAACCAAATTTTACCAAAGCCACCCAGCCCAAAAAGAAAAGAAAATCGTTCTTCTCTCTCGACACATTCTTTGATAAAAAATCGGATACGTCCTCAATAGACGACTACTGCTCTTCAAAGTATAAAAGATTTGAACTAGAAAGCGACGATTCTCCTCTCTTCAGGAGAGAACAGCAAAGAGAGAAAACTCCGGACCTGCTCAATCTACCTGTTATTATAGATTCTGTGCGCAAAAAGCATTCAGACGCTCGCAGACAATTGGAAAAGCTAGAAAACCACTACTACAGAAGCCTAGTCAAGTCTCAAGTGATCGATGCGGTCCCTAAAGACGCTACAAACTTACAAGGACCTAGCGGGCACACCAATAACGTGTACACAGACGATGATGACGTAGAGTACATAGAACCAATACGGAGCAACTTCACTAGCCAGAGCACTTTGATACTCGACAAAAATAATCCTGAAAAGCTAGATTCGCTGTTAACTATCAACACTGAAGAGACTGATATTAGACTTCCTAGTTCAACAGTTAGCCCAAAATCTGATGAAAGGGACTTAGATAGTATAGGGGCTTATGAAATTGAGGTGAAGGAATCTGATTTGTTGAAGGTTACGAAGAATTTGACTGTTAAAGTTATGGACAAGTCCGTCGATTCCATCGGTAGTTGCTCGCTCGATGTCGACGCCAGCACAGATTTTTCAGGTAAACAGGTTTTTGTGTATTGTGTTTGATTGTTGGCATGCGTTTTGTATCTATCTATCATGTATTGTATCACTTATGTTATGTCTGTGTGAATTATTATCTTAAGCATTAGATTATTTAATATTTTGCTTCAAATTTGTGATGTTTGTTTGTTATTTTATATCAATTTTAAAGTAGACTTCTATTTCCATTATTTTCTTATCATTACATTAATCATTTTCTTCAATAAATTATTCATTATTTTCATTTTATCTGTGTTTTCTTTTCGATTTCTTGTGATAGTTGCTTGCAAAGTTTTTTAATTTTCACCTAGATTATGAAACTATTTTCGCTAAGTAGCTATATTTATGCCCCCTATCTTTTTTTATTGAATAGGTAATTACTACAATACGACAGTGCTATGATTTATCAATTAAAAATCATTGGTATCTTCCCTAGTTTATAGCATTTTGCCTTATTTCTCGTAGTCATCAACTATGCGACGCGACCTGCTGCTATTGAAAACATAAGCCGATTTTCCAGAAAGGGCACAAGTTTCCTACATTAAAAGTAGCCTCTGATATAATCATTTTATTTCTAGTGTTTATTTATCTGTTCTCACGTTACAACACGTTGCCTCTTACCCGTTTTTGATTGCTTTCCGTATAAATCGAGACATTTGTACGCCTTTCGCTCGTAAATCTACTGTAACAGTATTTTTAGATAAACTCCGATGGTGTGTTGTTTGTAGCCCATTTTAAAATCAACGCGAGATAATGAGCTGAGTGCGTGATTTGAAACGTAATGTAAAGACAGGGTTTTAGTAGGGTAGTCCGTAAAGTTAGATTTACAAACATACAGCATATTAGGCTTGTGTTTTTAGCTGCGTGCAAAAATCAGACTAATATTTAGGGTCAATAAAACGACACATAAAATCATTAACACTTTAATTTCTCATGATGCAAATGTCCGTCTTTAACTCCTTCTTCCTTCATAAGTTTGCGGCGCGCGCGCCCCACCTCGGGTCAATCAGCAGAAGCTGGGCAGTGAATGCGTTAACCATTCAATCATCATCATTCATAGTTAAAGTCGTCATTCAAAAAACGAACTAACTTGTTAAACTGGGTCGCTTGCGAATAACTGCAAACAATGCATATTGCGAAATGTATACAGAAAGAAGCTAAGTGCAGGCTTTATCCCAACATACAAGTCGTTTCGTAGCGACCTTGTTTCTCCGCCTACTGCCTACGCTCTTGCATTAGCTTTTCGGTCGGTCAGTCATTGTCGTCAAATTACGTGTTCTATGATTACGTCCATAGTCCATTTCACATAGCAACCGTTCCCAGCAGGCCTTGCATACTGTTTCTTGTCTAGGGTAGAATAGAGAAAAATTACGTCACATCGTCATCGAATGCGTAAAACATTTGAAATTAATTCCTTCAACTTCAATAATTTACGTAATGTATGACGATGCGATGTCATTTTTTTTGTCTATTCTACTCTAGACAACAATCGCTGTGCTAGGCCTACAGAAGGGTCACTTTTTCTTTGTTTCACGCGTAATTTATTGACTAAGGACTGAAAATATTTTGGAACAATAAAATACATATACATAGATAGGTTAGTAAACATTTTATCTTAGTAAATTTTTATATTGCGTGAAATGAAGCAAAGGCTAACTTTTCTGGAACGGATCTTAGGTGAAATGGACCTTCAATGTATGAATCGGGTTCCTAACTACATACATTCATTATTCATTGCATACAGCGAACAACGTTTAACTACTAGTAAACCCAGAGATTGTAGTAGCCTACGTTTAGTTAACCAAACAAAATTAAACGACTTGACGAATCCAACTTAAGGTTGTTCGTTTCGTGTTAGCACGAATTCAATTCAGACGCTTGGCCGGTTTATTTCAAAAGTTAATATAAAATGCTTTATTACAATTTACAAGAAAAAAAACATTTTTCCGTTCGTTTTATTCCTTGTAGTCCGCAGAAAAAATATAATCCACAAAAACAAAATGAATCTCGCGCCAACACTAAACCAACGGATTTTTTTTTATTCTATGCCCCAGAGTATTGAAAGAAACGGAACGTAACGGGTCGAACGCGTTCCGCTTTTGACATTGCAAGTTTGAGAAGTAAAAAAGTTTGACATGACATTCATTGTGAGTGATTGATGTGATGTCACTTGCTTTCGTGTTTTTCAAATTCTTGGTGTCCAAACTCATTGCAGTCTAAAAAAACTTGTAAATCATCTCATTTTATTATTTGTGCACTCGTTGTTTTGTGTTATTATTGTGCCGGTAAGTTATTTAATTGGTTATTATTAATATAATAATTTTCATCAATGTTGCGGACTACCTTCGAATCTTAATATTTATCGTACATTTCTAAGAATTTTACACTTATTCCTGATAAAAAACTTATTGATCATCATTCGTGAACGTTTGCTTTGATTTCTTAGCCGATTTATGTGTACGTAAGCTGTGAAAGCCGTGTGACAAAACTAAGGTCAACTTATTTGTACAACTTGTTTTTTTTATTTAAATAAAAACTGCATGATACGGCTTCAGCTTCGACATATTTTCCTATTCAAACCTGTTAATATTCCCATAATTTCCTTTTTAGTTCACAAGCGAGCTTTTTTTTTTTCAAAATAAATGGAGACATAATGAAGCTAAAGCAGGTATTTTCCTCCATTTAGATATTATAAGTGGACATTGAAATATTCACCTTGATTATGATAACCTTTTCTTATAATTCACCTATTGAATCTAGAAAATATGATATCATCATCCATTGTCAATTTATCGTTACAGACATTATAATAGGTACTTACTGTACTTTGTTGTGCTGTAGCACACACAAACTTACATATACTAAGTTAATTCTAATTATCTAAACCTAAATTGATCAAGTTTTAAATTGTAAATTAATGTAAAATGTGTGTCTATAGTATAAATAAATAAATGTGTGTCTATAGTATAAATAAATAATGCCGGACAATCCACACAGCATCATCTAGCCCCAAGCAAAGCAGAGCTTGTGTTATGGGTACTAGATGACTGATACAGTATGAAACAAATAAATTCATTATCTATCTACTTCCATCCAAGAAAAAATAACAATTTTACGTTACTTATACCTTATCTCAGGGTGTGTGTGTTACATAATGTGTGTATATAAGTTATGTTTATGTGTGAGTGGTGAATTCTTGATATCTTACAATATTCTTCAAATAACCAATGTGGCAATTAACAAAAAAATATGGGAGACCTATGTCAAATAGTAGACCTCCGTTGGCTGAGATGATGACAGTAAGTATTATGGTGTTTCCTAGAGAGAATCCCTGGTCAAAAGATTCTTAATACTTCTACTACAGTTACATGTATCTATGTAAGAAATTTAAGCTTTTCAAGATGGCCTAGTATTGAAAACAAAGGAAATTCAAGGTTCTTTCAAGTATGAACCTTGGGATTGAATAATATATTCATGAACCTTGAGCGTATTGATTGTAAGTTGCGTAATGACTTCTTTAGGTAGTGTCGTGGGATAAATTCTTTGGTCAAGTCTTGTCTAAGTGCTTATTTTGTAAGTTCAAGGAAATAAAGTTATTGAGTTCTGAGTCACAGTTTCTTTTTAATTGTTAGATATGGGTGGACAAACTTTTATTGTTCATGTACTTATTAATCTTGGATAGATAGATATATTTAAATAATTGAACATGAGCACATTATCACCTTGTATACCATATACCTGCTTCTCCAACGCAGGAGGGTTGCGGGTTCGATTCCCGCCTCGGGCCAAATATTTGTACAATCTGCACGCAAATATTTGTTCTGGGTATTTTCTGTTTCCAAGTAATCTGTTGTGTTAAGTATATCGGTTATCAACACAAGCTCTGCTTAGTTTGGGGCTAGATGATGCTAGATGAAGTGTCCAGCATTATTTATTCCAGCATCTCTATCCATCGACTCCCTGCGACGTTACAATGTTGTGGATCCATCGAGTGGGAGGTTTTCCCACACTCCGTTTCACATTGCATCTTGGTCGCCCCTCGAGAACCTTTATCCCCCAAAGGTTCTGCGAGCTATATGGTCTACCCATACGCCACTTCAGCTTACTAATTCTCTTCTTAAATTTTAAATTCTAAAACGTATTACTTTTATGTATTTTTAAGTATAGTTTCATCTTTGGGTTTGCTATTCATCAAAGTCCTTAACTCATTATTATAACTAAGTTATTACTATTTAACAATACACACTGTCTTGGTCTGGTCATCCCGTGACCAAGACAGTGTGTAAACCCGTCGAAACGTCGTGAAAAATTGGTACATAAATAAACGCGATAAATACCCGTTTAATAGTTATAATATTGTGTACTGATAGCGTATGCTCAAAAATATTTAAATTCCTTGACTGATCTTCAAAATATCTTATCTCCCCATTTGAATTCAATGTTGTTCCATTTTTTTTTCTCCCCATTTGAATCCAAAATTGTTCCATTATGCATGGACCCCACCGATTCTAGTGATAAAGCCATAGAAACCATCGAATAAAGTTCTCTTCAAGTCAAACTTAATCAAGGATTTCCTCTCTCCATTCCAGATACCACCTCGGGCAGCCTTAACCTCCTGACCCCATCATCCACCAATAGCAGAATCCGAGACTTCACATCCCGGATCCAGGAGAGAGCTGGCTCCAACCTCATCACCCCAGTACCAACGCCCACAAGACCTGAGGACACCACACCTACCCCCAGAAAATCAGATAACCTTCTAAAACCCCCCGTGAAGATTCATGTTGACTCTGGCAGTCATCGATCAAGAAGCCATCAAAAGAAATGCGACGATCCCCCGCATAAAAAACCTAGTTATCTCAACTTAGCCTGCTCTGTCAACGGGTACACAAACTTAACTACGTACGATTCGAAATTACGGCAGGACATCAATAAGAGCAGGGAAGCTTCTCCAATCAGGCCTATAACACATACATATCAGTACCGCAGTGAGAATAACTCGCTCCTTGTACCTGTACCAGTCAGTGCCAATAAACTGTTGGTCCCAACCTTCGGTCCTCATGATACGAGAACAGATTTGACAGCGAAAGCGCCTACTAAGGCGCACACAGATCCGTTCCTAGCAACGTCACCCTTGCACGTTTTCATGGCGGCTGAAAACAAGCAGTTGAAGAACGATTTTCTAGGCCCAAGTATGACGACCACACGGTCCTATATCTCCACGGAAAGCAAGAACTTTGCTGCGTCGATGCTGCATCAGAAAGATGAAGTCGACAATGCGAAGGAAATCTTCAAGTCCAGTTACTCGGAGACTAACTTTAGGAAGACTGTCACAAATGGAAAAGAGACAAGATTGAGCTCGGAATCCTACACCATATCTTCAAACGGAATGTCTAAACGAGTAGAAATCACGAAAGAGAACGGAGAAAAACTAACCAGTCCTATGAAAAGCTTTATACAGCAGAGAGTGGAAAGGCTGTACGGACCAGGGGCACTCGCTCAGGGATTCTTCAATCAAAAACGGCATAAAGTCAAAAGCGGTAGCGAGGATGATGACCCTAAACCCCTACAAGAGAAATCCCCTAACACTCCTGATAGGTTAACCTCTAGAGAGTCGGAGGAAATCTTCGAAGACTGCTTAGAGGAAACGAATGTGGCGTTACCTGTCCTCAGGCATTTACGACCAGAATTCCGAGCTCAACTACCTATCCTATCCCCGAAGAAAAGCTTAAACAAAAGCGAGGAGACGTCACCTTCGAAAGACCACATTCCAGAAAAGACTGAAGTGATAACGGAGGCGGAAGTTAGTGGTAGTAAAGTTAATGGTAGTGAAGTAAACGGTAGTGAGGTGAATGGTCAAGAGAACGGTGAGATTGTGAGTGATGAGGTGGTAAAGGATGCGTATTATTTCATTATGATTGAGAAGAAGGAAACTGAAAGACTTCTGGCCATGTCTGCGTTGGCTGAGAAGGAGTTGGAAAGCTTACAGGTAATATATTTATTTAATTTAAGGGGTATACCCGATCCAAATAGCGCCACCACCTATTTTATCATATTATTACGTTAAACAAAGGAATTTTCTAAAATCGATAGGGTAGTTTTCTATACCTACCATAAAGCTTTTTTAATGCCTCTGTAATAGTTTTATTTTGTATAGTTAAGAGGGCACCCTACAGCCATTTGTGCGAATAGGATAGGTATAGGATTTTGCGTTCATAGGAGCGGGACAGTATACGTGTTTGGAACGGCGTAAGCGCAAAAATAAAGTTATTGATTATTTATAAGAAAACTACGTAACTAATTAAGAAACTGGCTTAGAGGAACCAAATAATTACTAAAAATCTACGAGTCAAATCATATCAATAGACCATAGGGTTCCTGAGATCTCGACCAAATGATGTGCACATTCATATTTTATTTTTTATCTCAATCGTATTTTCACATTAGAGGAACCAAAGAAATAATGTTGAATTTTATGTTATTCGAGTTTTTTATTACGAGGATCCCGTGAGTACAGAGATCTAGGCCTAGTTTGACAACCAAACCAGCTAGGTTCGGCCCTTAAAGCAGAGATGCGAAGTTGCTCTTTTTGGCCACCAAACTCTGTTTTCGCTTCTCTGCCTATACTATACTAATTCTAATTCTATGTGGGGGAACTGGGATCTGCACTGACATCTCGCATGCGAGTGTATTGTGCATTGTCCCCTGCCTAACAAGGCTCTAACCAGCCCAACTCCTTGAAGTACCGGAGTAGGACTGGTGACTGATAGCTACGTTTCAGCTATTCTATGGGTGTGGTCGTGGTTGATGCCTCAATGAGACTACTCAGTCCCGTCTTTTGTCTGGCTAAACTATACTAAATCTGAAGATCTGGAAAACTTCCTCTTTCTTCTTCTTTCGACCAGTAGAAAGGTGTAGTCCTTCGAATTTTTCAATTTCCTTCTACTTTGGGCAGTAAACTAGTAAAGGTGCAGTTGGAGCACATATTTAAATACAATAAATTGTCTTGATTTACAGGATAAAGAAGTAAGCGAGGAGGTACTTGGCTTCCTTCGATCCGCGGCTGGTAAAGCGAGACTGCTGGCTACGCAGAAAATGCAGCAGTTTGAAGGTATGTGGAATTAGGAAAATCGGAAGTTTCTAATTCGTTTCCGTGCAAAACCAACTCTTATGTAGCTTGCATAAGATTAGCATTTGCTTGATAACTAATCAGAAACTTCTCTTTTCGTTTTTCGAGTAGGCCTTCTGATTAGATTGAAAAATAATCCGCGTCTATACTCTACACAAATGAAAGAATACATTGCCCAACAAGGGCGTACCCAGGATTCTGTTGAGGGGGGGGGGGGCGCGTAGCGTGGGTACACGACAAGCACCCCCTCCCCCCAAAATTGGCCACCCTTTAAATCAAATAGGCTATCTACGTATCGAAACGGCTGCATCTTCTAGGGGGGGCTGAGCCCCCCCCCCCCTGCCAGTACCTCGCTACGCCCTTGTTGCCCAATCACTATCTTATTGTTGAATTTTCGACAGAATTTGCGTTACTTTTCTTTTTGAGTTCTTTCCTACCTTTCCTATATGCATAAAGCTGACATTTATTTCTCAAAACTGAAGCTAGAACGAGATTTTTGGATATTTGTGTTGTGAGTTGTTAACAAACATTATTTTTTGAGAATGGTTTGAGTATAGACATACAGACAAATGTAATAAAGCTGGAAATTTGACCAAACACCATCTAGCCCCAAAGTAAGTAGCGCTTACGTTATGGTGACCAAGGCAAAACTTACAGGAAGGTTTCTTTGACGCTTCTTTACTTTAGTCTACATATCGAAGCGACGGATATCAAAAATATCACTTTATTTCCATGTCTATTTCAATTTTATGAATTTGACCTTTTCTAAGTGTAGTGTAGTTATTGTATCTATGGAAATTAAGAATTTTTGACTCGACTTTGACCTGAATGAGACTAGCACAGGACCTATTTATTTATTTAATTTATTTATTAATTACAAGTAGAGTTACAACATAACAGGTACATCCTAACCTGAACCGTATACCAAGTGGAGCGACAGGAGTTTGGGAGGCCTATACCTGCCCAGCAGTGGGTGAAGTCTGGTTGCTGTTGATGATGATAAAATCTTCGTGATTCTATGAAGTATACGGTACAAGAACCCTAGATATTTATTGTAAACAAAGGAGTTACAAAAGCAAAGGAATATTGGTGGAAAATATTTTACGTCAGTGGTATCATCGAAGGTAATCGCAGAAGCTCGTTAATGTACTTCGTTTTGAAATTTCAACCTTCGATTTAGGATTTTTTTAAATCATACATTCATTATTTTATTCGTCTCTCGTCCGTTTTCGAACTCGAATAATCCAATTTAAAAAAATTTCGCTGCGTGGCAATTTTGCGTTGTTGTTATTGGTTTTATTGTGTTTTTAGTGATAACCTTATTGTTACCTTTTTTTTCTGTTATTATCAGTTATTTTAAAGGTTTCATTCATAAATGTATGTTGTTGACATTATATTTCTTGGATTCTAGAACATATTATAGCTCCATTATGATTGTATAAAATTATCTCTGTCTGTCCGTTACCTTTTCACGAAAAAAAGCCTTTATTCGGCAGGGAGATTGATAATATCCTGACCAAAGGCTATTATAACTGACTTGCGGGTTCGATTCCCGCCCGGAACAAATATTTGTGCGCTCCACAGAAATTTGTTCCGGAGGTCTGGGTGTTTACTATGTATATTAAAACATATCTATCTATGTAATACATTATATTATGTGTATCAGTCATCTAGTACCCATAACACAAGCTCTGCTTAGCTTGGGGCTAGATGATGCTGTGTGGATTGTCCGGCATTATTTATTATTTATTTATTATAACTGCAACTGCTGGTAACTTTATTTAAAACAACACAACCATCAACTTTTTTTTGGAAAAAAAACATTAGTTTATTCAAAGTAAATTACAATTAAGTAATAGAAAATTACATAAAAATAAAAACAAATTACAACTAGTATATACGCTTATATCAATTTCCTAAAAATCTAAGCCGTCACCAGAAGGCAGTGCCCAGAATGCTGGCAGCATTGACACGTTGAATTATGTAATAAATAAAGAAAATTGCAATCACATAATAGAAACAAATAAGAACTAGTATTTACAATTGAATCAGGAGAGCTTACTGCAGACAGATGCAAACAATCTACAGGTGGCTCAACTCATTTATATCAATACCAGTCGGAAGCGTCCCCAAGACGCTGGCTGCATTGCCCCGCTGTATGCCAATGCTGATACGCTGTGCCAAATAATCACCAGCTCTCATCGACCAGATGCTCTGAAAAAATAATTTTATTAATTAATTTTTATTATTTTATCTTGTAAAAGTTAAACATAATCGCTGTCAGAAGTTCTTAAATTTATCTTTTCTGTAATATAACATTATTTTTCTGTAACTTCCAGGCCTATGTTACAACCACATAAACGAGCGGCAAGACGAGCCTTTCCCAACCACAGTGGAAGACCTCCAAGGGTTCTGGGACATGGTGTGTCTGCAAGTGAGGAATGTGGACGCGCTGTATCAGCAGATGGCAGAGCTCAAGGCCAACAACTGGCAAGAGGTGAGATACACCACATACTAGCTACTGCCCGTGACTTGACTCACGTGGCGTGATATAGAGCCGTTCCCAACCACAGTGAAAGACCTCCAAAGGTTCTGGGACATAGTGTGTTTATAAGTGAATATTTATTTATTTAATTTTACTTTACACAATATGGACAAGTCCAATTACATTACTTAAAGCTAGGTAAGTACATTTCATAGTAAAAATTATCTAAGTCATAAAAATCATACCTAAGTCATAAAAATACATGTAAACAAAATCAATTAAAATTACAAAATTAAAATTAAAAATGCATGTCAGAGTAAAACGAACAAATGATATTGAATGTTAAATTACACAGGATAAAATTAAGTGACATACAGGCAAAAAGGAGAAATTAAAAATTACAAATTCAACAACATTCTATTAAATTTAAAGAATAAATAAAAATAGTAAAAATTACATCCATTCTTACATCACGCTTTACATATTAAAAGTGAAGAAGGTGAGATAGTATCAATGTATTGAAACTTCGCTCGCCACACTGTGATGATTTGCGGCTCGCTTCGCTCTACGGGACTGAGATAATAGTGGGCTGTGTCAAACGCGAAAAGTCCCGCTCGAATCGATCAAGTACATTAAACGTCTTGTGCGTGCTATGGAGCAGTGTCAGGGAGTGGGAGCTAAGCGAGCCTCGCAAATCGGACTGGCACAACATGTCAATATAAAATCGATACTCGCTTCTGAGCGAAGCGAGCAGCGATTTTATATTGACAACGCTGTGTGAGGTTTTGCGGCGAGCGAAGCGAGCCGATAGATAGTCGTGACATCTATCAAACGCGACCACTCCCGCTTGAATCGATGACTAGGTACTGCTCAGTAATCTTATAGATAGAATAGATATTATTTATTGACGGAATATTACAGGATTTTGATTAACGGTTTCTTAAATCCTAAATTAGGTTTATCTAGATACTAGAGTTCTCTAAAAACGATAGGCAGTTACGCACCTAAACATAGCGCTGTCGCCTTGTTTTCGTGTAGCTGTAGCGCGGTAGGTATACAGTTGTACACCAGCGATCCACCAATCACGCGCATTAGGCCAGCGACCACAGAGTAACAACACTGCGCATGAGCTTAGCTATAGGATGCTACTCTTTATAGCAAAGTAAAATAATAAAATAAATATACATTTTTGTAAAATTACTAATGAGTGAAGCTCGACGGTTAAAATAAGTTATGTTACTATAGATAATGTTTAGTTAGTATAAGCTTTTATATTCTTTTGAGTTATTGTATTTCTAAGTTCGATTGGAAAATTATTTATATGGTATGGTATATATGCACTACCTTGTAAGTAGACACAAGGTATCCTGACGAAGTACATTAAACCGGTATTAGAAATAGCCGTTTCCAACCACAATATTTGACCTGTAAGGGTTTTGGAAATTGTCCTAGAAGCCCGCAAAAGCAGTAAGTAAATCATTGGATTTACTAACTCTTCTCTTTTTTCTAAACAAAATTGTATCTCCCCTTCCAGCTGACACCGCCGCAATCCAAGGCAGTGTCGACGGCCTCGACGCGTTCCCGCACGCGCGCCGCGCCGCCACCGACCAACGAGAAGGCGAAGCGAGCCGCTGAGAAGCGGGAGGCTGATCGCAAGGCTATGTTGGAACACAGGAGGTATGTTTTAAAAACTAAAAGCTAATTAAAAAAAAATTGGTAAACTGGATCAGATCGCAGCCGCAGTTAAGTACGAAACTTCAGATGCGTGCGCAGAACAGAACACAGCGCGGCTCGCTTTGCTTATAAAAAAAACGAGTAGTGTCGTTCCGCCCATTCTTTCGGCCCATTAAGGGGCCAAACGACACTACCAAAATAGACTAGTGTCGTTTCGCCCCTTGATGAGAAATGGAGTTTTGCATAAATGGACTTTCGCAGAAATAGTCGTACCAAACACACTAGATGAACTGGACCTAAGGGACCGAAAGGTATCAGGATTTGTGGCTTTCTTTGCTCGCCGCATTGGAACAAGCGTCAGCTTTGTTAAACATAGCGCTGCCTTTCGAATCAATCAAATGCACTGCAACTAATAAATGTAATGCCCTTACACAGCGAGTCGAGCGTGGCGAAAGAAGCGAGGCAAAATATATAAATTGCTATATCGGCACTTAGAAAACTTGTCTGTTGATTTAGAACTCAATACATCAACATTTAAAATTAAGATTCAACAACAGAATAAAAATAAAAGAGGCTTCGCGGAGCGATTTTGGCAAGTTGAGGATTTCGGTTTGTTGTGGTGTTTATCCTTTGCATTCCAGGACTACATGGACAGCTGACTACTACTGTGTCTAACTTTCCTGCAATAAATACTTTATTTGTTTATTGTTCCAGACGTGTGGCTCGCGAGCGCCAACTGGTCGCGCGCGCCTCCACCCCCGGGACCAGCCGCGAGCACGACCAGGATATGGGCATCGAGGGCAGCCAGGTAACTACATCAAGTTAATCACATCACCTGTATCAACTCGCTGTATGTTGGCCGTGGCGGTCGCGACGTAAGAATCGACCCCTGCAACTCGTCAGAGAATAATAATACTAAAGTATAGAATGGACACTCATCGCCTCCGACCTGAAGGAGCTTCCTCACCCTCGCTGACCCTAGCGTGTTCAAATCGTGTTCCGAACGCAAAGGACGCACAGCGCGCAGATGGCATGGGTAATGTAATGATATTGACAGACGATGCCGATGTTGTTTTGCTTGTTTGAGCATGGACGTACGAAATTCCTTCTGTTTTGAGGTTTAATTTCACCGTTTGTGAGTGAAAAATAAAATAATAGTCTTTATCAGTTATCCAGTACCCATAACACAAGCTCTGTTTATCTTGGGGCTAGATGATGCTGTGTGAATTGTCTAGCGATAAGGCCGCCCATTGTACAACTTTTTCTGTATTTATCTTTTCCTGTGCTGTATTTCTGTTTTTTTTTGGTGTGCAATAAAGAATATTTGTATTGTATTGTCCAGCATTATTTATTTATATAACTCGCAGAACACAACTACGGGGTGTTAAAGGTTCTCAGATGCGCCCACGATCTATGACAGCGGTGCAGGTTCGCTATTGAAGCGTAGTTTGTTGTTGCGTATATTTCAAAACAGTTTTTGAAATTTTGATAGGTTTCATAATTTTTGAAATATTTTTATAAAGTCGAAGAATGACCATGACCTCCATTACCCCCTAATGTCTGAAGTTTTCAGAGCGTCTGTACCTACTGTTTTTACATATTCTTTTGATAGTGAAGTCTAACTGGTACCTATAGTATTTGTATAATTGACAAAAGTTCGAAACTCTCAGCGCGCGAGTAACACTCGCACTTGCCGAATCTTGCTTATCCTCTAGATTCTAGATAATCTAATATTTTCTAGAGATCTAACAGAATTGTTGTAGTTTTTGCTTATCAAACTTGTAAGTTCGCACTACAGAAGAACACTTGGCTCAGGCCCGTGCGTTACAGCATCGACAAACTACTATATAGACAGACAATGTCCCCTGTAACACTCCGAGAATTTATTACTAGTTATCTGGTTGAACGCTAGATGTCGCTACTTGTATCGATTCGTTACAAATAAATCAATCGCCCGTTTATTTTAGCTTTTTTTCTATGTCATTTTAGTTTCGTTTATCTATGGTTACAGTTATCCCCGTTTATATAAAACCGAGAAGAGTCTATCTCACAAAAACCTAATATTAATAATTTTGTTTACAGGAAGTAGAAATCTTCGTCGGTAAGACAGCGAAACCAACGAAAGTGGCGCCGAAAGGAGACTGTGTGAGCGCCGAGCGATCCGATGACTCTATTGATCAAAGCTGATTTTGTAATAACGTGGAGCAAAACTATATATTTAGCTAACTTAGGCCTGCACCGGATCACAGAACAGTTATCGAGACAAGATTCTGTCTAGGGTAAATGAGAAATGTCAAGCAATAAATTAGGGAAGTTGCACAAATCAGTTTAAAATATTTGACGAATTCAATCATGTTACTATCTGTATTAGTCTTTTTTAACTGGCTTCAAAAGTTAAATTTCCCCATTCTACTTTAACACTTTCAAGGCCCAGGACGCACATGTCCATGCAACCCCCCGAGGATGGGCAGTGAATGCGCTAGACAAAGCATAATCTAGCTTGGCGGTCCATGCTAAACTTGCTTCAACAGAAGTTGCAGTTATAAATGACAAAATATTTTTAATATCTTACGCATTCGATTTCGTTTTTGACTATTCTACCCTAAATAGATCGCTGACTAAGGTATAAGGCATAGCTGATTGCAGACCGAAATCTAAGCTAACGTACAAGGAAAGGTCCGGCTCTGATTAGATTCATTTTGATATATGTTAGAGGTTACTCTAAAATAACAGACAAGTATTTTTTTTTAGCTGCTCAATCTCAATCTGTTAGGAGAAATTATCCTCCAAAGCACTGAAAAGTTAGTAAACCCTAGAAGTTTTAGTCACTTCTCAGTTCAAGCAAATTGCTAGTTAATGTATGTATTGTTCGAAAACTGTTTTTATTTTGAGAAAAGTGAGTATGGACCTTAAAGTTTCTATGATAAAGAAAACTAATAAAATAACAAAAGTGTATCTTCAACGATGACGAATGTAAAACTTTGTAGTGTTTTTTTTTTTTTGGAAAATTTGAGTTATAGCCGATATAACAAGACACATGCTCATTATTTTTTCTTGTTCTCAAACATATAATCAAACCAGTAATTAACTAGCGATTTGCATGAACATAACTCTACAGAAGTCAGAGGGTTTAGTCACTTTTTAATACTTTTCAGACAATTTATCCAAATAGGTTGAGATAGGGCAACTAAAAAAAAAAAACGTGTCTGTTATTTTAGACTACTCTCTAACTATATATTAAACCATATATTAAAATCAATCAAATCCGTTCCGGACGGTTGGGTACCTTTCCTTGTTAGTTTTGCCTTAGCTGATGCAGCTTTTCATACATGTGCAGACTGCAAATTGCGTCAGCTATGCCAGCGAAATTAAGCTTAGCTCATGGTTTTCAAACCGCTTTAGACTGCCTTGTGAGTTATGTAAGTAGCTAAACGAAGTGTTTCAAATAAACTCAATCAGACTGTGTTGAAAATTGTGATTCTGGTAAACACAAGTTTGAGAATTTTGCTTAGCGCGCTCAAAAAAAAATCAAAATATAGAGAAAATATTAATCTTTTGGCTATCATATTGTAACATGAATCAATAGCTAACCAAAATAATGAATGTATGCAAAATATATTTAAAAACAAGAAGAAAATATTATTTTAACTATTTTATCGAACTATATCTCATAATTAATTGTTATTAATTGTAATAATTAATTGTAATTAATTGCTCATTGATATATCGTTAGTAATTGAAGATATAATGAAATGGATTACTCACAATAAAATATTCTAGGCCCTATAATTATCATCTGATAGCTAAATAAATAATTTTGCCCGATATTTGTTTACTCCAGTGATATTTTGTAATTTAGCGTATTTGTATGTAAAAATGTGTTTTTGTTTAAATTTAATATGGAATTATGATACTCAGATCGCGTTATGATATACAAAACTTATTTAACTTTCTTGATTTAATAAATTTGGTTGTAATGGAATTCATTTCTTTTTATTTTTAATGTACAAAACAAAATCGTTAATAATTATATTTTAAAGTTATTTTAGATTATCTTATGATATAATTTTAAATATTTTGGCCTAATTATTCCAGTACTTTATGACGCATAAATATACCTAGAAAACTAAACTGAAGTTGAATTTTATGAGTAATATCAGATAAGAAATGATAATAATGTTACAGAGGAAAATAAGTTTTGTTATGTTTGAATGAATGTTTGTTTTGTAGGTAAATTCGCTTTATCTGTAACTATCTAGACAGTTTATTACACGTTCTAAATAAATAACTAAATACCTGTCCTAATTTTAAGCGAATTTATTAAATAAGTGACATTTGCAATGTATAGATACATAAAGATTGATATGATAATATAGAAATCTACTGGCAACGCTATTTATTGGGATCTTAATAAAGCAAATCTAGGAAGGTACTGATTTGTATTATAATAAATTCTAGAGATCAGTGTATAGCTCCACTAAATATATGTAGAACTATGGGCAAATTTTTTTACCTGTAGTTCTACTTGTAGAACTACGGGCAAATCAATTTGCCTGTAGTCCTACTGGTAGAACCACGGGGAATAAAATGCCTGTGGTTAGATCAGTTAGACTTTGCGAGAGGACCACGGGCAACAAAAGGTAAGAGACGAAAATTTATCGACTCATCTCAGTTGCTATTGCTTACTTTAGCACAGAAGATTATAACTATAGGTATGTGTGTATGTAGCTTGGGCTCAATTCATACCGAGAAGACAAGCGACGCGCCGCGCGGGCCGGAGCGCTGACAGGAAGTGTGACCTTTATCAAAATTTTGGGTCTTAAATGTATGTAGATAAAGTTGAAATTATTTCACATTGAAAGTGCTCGCCGCGAGGTTGCTGCCGGTCGCTACTGTGAAATATGCCAACTTTGCCACCAGGGGTATTTTTACCCAAAACTACGTCAGTATTATTATTTATTCATGCCAAAACGCAACTTACAAGGAAATCCGTTCATGTGAGAAATTTATCTTGTATTATGGCAACATTTATAAAGAAACAAGATAGACTCACATCAACGGCATTCCTTGTAAGTTGCATTGTGGGCAAAAATACCCCTCTGCAGGCCTAGCATACCGTTTCTTGTCTAGAGTAGAATAGAAAAATGACATCGCATCGTCATACATTGCGTAAATTATTGAAGTAGAAGGAATTAATTTCAAATATTTTACGCATTTGATGACGATGTGACGTAATTTTTCTCTATTCTACCCTAGACAAGAAACGCTATGCTAGGCCTGCTGGTGGCAGAGTTGGCATATCACGGTACCATTACGGTGTGAATTGAGCCTTAGATTAACTGCCGGAGTGATCCATCTGTATTTCCTAGATATGTTGGCGATACTATACTAAATTATATATAAATAACGATACTATATAAACGACTAAGTTCTATATTCTAAATAACTAGATTCTTTAGTTATTTGTTAAAGATCTAGCACTATGCTTTACTGAATTTAAATCAGCTGTAACTGTAATTTTTTTAATAAAATCATGACATTGGTACATTTTCTTTCTTTATTGGCTTATTTATTTCCTTTTTAGCTAGGTTGTCCTTTATAGCTAGGTAGATGAGATACCTAATCTGATAACGTCACATCTGGGCGCAAATGTCCCTTTGTTCTTTTATTCTCCACAACCAGACATTCGTTCAAAATTCTAAAGTTCGTAAATTCGAAAAGAAAAAAATACTGGTGCTTCGTACCTACATTTCATTAGAGACCTTGGTGGCGCAGCGGGTAAAGGTCCGCCTGCGACGCAGGAGGTTGCGGATTCGAATCCGCAACGTTACATTCGAGCCGTTAAATCTGGAGTACCTACCTCTATTTGTTCCGAATCTGGGTGTTCGGAGTCAGTGATGATAGGGTATGTACCTGTAAATTTGTTACACAATATAGCTAAATATGAATTCAGTGGTCGCCCGGTTTCACCATGATCCCGCACTCGCATTGAATTGGCTTTATTCTGCGCAGGGGTCAAGTTATCTGTACCTAATCAAAACATGAGACGACATCAGTGGCGCAGCGGGTGACGGTCCGCCTGCAACGCAGGACGTTGCGGGTTCGATTTCCGCCTCGGGACAAAGGTTGCACGATTTGAAGATATTTGTTCAGGGTGTTCGTATTTTCTATATATAATAAAAAGTATGTATGTAATAAAAAGTATGTAGTAATTAAACTACATAGATAGATATTATTATATATCTATCTATGTAGTATTTTTATTATACTTAATTAATACATTACTATTAATTAAGTATATCAGTCATCTAGTATATTAGGCGCAATCGTTATGAGAAATCGGACGTACGCGCAAGTAGGTTATTTTAGGGTATCAGAGGGACGCGGGAGAGGGTACCGTCCGGTCACCTTCAATACTAGTATATTATTATCTTATCTGTGCCTTCAGCGTGCACTCGCTCGCACCCTGCAATCGCAATTGTGTTAGAGTGAAAAGAACACATACGCGTTGCCGTTCGAAAGTACAGTCGACTCGAGGTTCATTTCATATTTTTGTTATTTTCTGATTTTTCGTTAATGTGTTATTTGTTGTGGTTCAAAATTAAAAAATCAAAATCAAAAATTCTTTATTTCCGTAAATACAATAACTGTACACTTAGAAAAGGTCAATTTTTTTAAATTTAAATAGACATGGAAACAAAGTGATATTTTTGATTTCTGTCGATATGTAGACTAAAGTAAAGAAGCGACGAAGAAACCTTTAGTCTGTTAGTTGTTATTTTTCGAGTTGGAGCAAAACCCGTCCCAAGCTTTTTTATCTTCCAGATAATCTGATATTTTGTAGTTAGCCTTTTTGCACAGAAAGGTTTAACAATTTGTTTGAATTTATTTACTGATAATTTTTGCAACTCATTTGGAGTTTTGTTGTAGAAGCGTATACATTGCCCTTTAAAAGATACATTTTATTTTGTGTAGCCTAGTTGTGGGCACAGCGAGTTTATTCTTATTTCTAGTTTTGAAATTATGTATATCGCTATTTTTATGGAACCGATTAATATTTTTATGAGTGTACAACAAGTTTTCATATATATATTGACATGGTACTGTCATTACGTTTATTTCTTTGAATTTATAACGTAGGGATTCTCTGGGACCCATATTATAGATAGCACGAACAGCACTCTTTTGCAGAACAAATACGGTGTTAATATCTGCAGCGTTCCCCACAGCAGTATACCATACGACATAATACTATGGAAGTAGCTGAAATAAACAAATCTAGAAGTATCCACGTCTGTAAGTTGACGGATTGTTTTGACTGCATACGCAGCAGAACTAAGTCTCTTCGATAGCTTATCTATATGTGGGCCCCATTGAAGTTTATTATCTAAGGTGATCCCTAAGAATACAGTACTTTCAACAATTTTCTAATGGTTCTCCTTTTACGTTTACATCAGCCTTAACTTGTTTTACATTAGGTAGAACAAATCTAATACATTTCGTTTTGGTTTCGTTAAGCAAAAGATTATTGACACTAAACCAATGGACTACTTTTTAAATTGCATTATTCACATCGTCAAAATTTGTGTTTTGTCGTTTTATTTTAAAAATTAATGATATATCATCAGCAAACAATACAATCTCGTGATTATTCTTAACAAGATTGGGCAGGTCATTAATATAAACTAAAAATAGAAGGACCGAGGATAGACCCCTGCGGTACACCCATTGTAACTACAGAGCCTGAAGACCGTTTCCCATTAATGTCTACTCTTTGAATTCTATCACTCAAGTAAGAAGATCCAAAGAGGCGTCCCTTATTCCATATTGATGTAGTTTCCTGATTAATATTTTATGGTGTACGCAATCAAATGCTTTTGACAAGTTTCAAAAAACTTCTAAAGCATCTTGCGACTTCTCCCAAGCATCAAAAATATGCGATACCAACTCTACACCGGCATCAGTAGTTGACCTGCCGCGAGTAAACCCAAATTGCTTACAATGTAGTAGGTCATTACATTACCATTAAAATGCCTAAGCAATTGATGTAAAATAAGTTTTTCAAAAACTTTGCTGAATATAGGCAGTACTGATATTGGTCGGAAGTTAGTGGGGTCAGAGTTAGTAGGGTTGTAGCTATGATCTACAACGATCGTCAAATAATTCAAGGCAATCATTTAATGGTTAAAATAAGTATACTAGCTTGTACCCGCAGCTTCGCACGCGTTTTACCGGGACAAAAAGTAGCCGTTATAAATTTCAGATCTACAATTACAATCAATGCTAAAATTGCAACTCGATCGGTTCAGTAGTATTCGCGTGAAGAGATAATAAACATCTTCACAAACCTTCGCCTTTATAATATTAATGTGATAAATGATAATATTATATTATTAAATCACTACCTGGGTAGGTATGTAGGTCCGTTAACAAAAATCTCTTACAGATTCTCTAGTTCTCTACAGAATCTCTACATGATTACTTACTCAACTGTACCTATGTACCATCCGCTGTTTCGCATTCGAAGCTATGTATGTTCACAGAACTCATAAAGATTTGCGCTCTACCTCACAGATGACAGAAAGTCTCTTATCTGTGCTCTACCCATAACACAAGCTCTGCTTACTTTGGGGCTAGATGATGCTGTGTGGATTGTCCAGCATTATTTATTTATTTAGTTATGATGAGTTAAACACGCTCGTTTGATTGATCCCCTCCACGGCAATCTTTAGAAAAAGGCTAAAAATAAGCGCGTGTGGAAAGGAAGAGCGGCAGTAGTGTTTGAATTCTCTTTGAGTGGCACAATCAATGTGTAAGAAAGGGGTCGCAGAACCGTGCGTTCTCGTCAGCGCGATCTAGCGCTCTTCTAAATTAGTCCTCGGCTGGACATAGGCCTACCCATAGCTTCCTGTCTACAGCTTGCCGCATCCAGCATCTGCCTGCCTTCAGTCTTCTGTGCGTCCTACACTACGTTTGCCAAGTCGCGGTATCCACTTGTTTACCACCACTCCTTTATCCCAGGACCAATGAAAAAATAAAACCCAGACAGAGCGAGACCATAAAGTGTAAATTCTCAAAGGCTATGTGGTTATGTACCTATCTATTATGTAGGTATACAATTTTCTTAAGGTAAAAACTTATACTTTGCGTATAAGAGCTTATTACAAACAAAAAAAAATATGACTAATACAAAGTTTCCCTGTATATCCCACTACTTTCTGCTCGCGGCTTCGCACACGTTGTTTCGATGGAAATGTATTTTCTATTCCATAGAAACTTTTTTATGGATTAAAAAGTACTTAGGCAATTTTTTATTTCAGGCATAATTTTACGTATGCTGAATTTCGGGCCGATCGGTTCAGTAGCTGTGGCGTGAAGAGGTACTTATTAAACATTTTGGCGTTGAAAAGTGAATTACCTCCATAACGTTCCAATATTGCCTAACTTCGGTGATCGGTATGGACGTTGGTTATAAAAGTGAATTTAATTTTATTATGTGTTTTACGGGGGCAATAGAAATACACACCCTGTTAAAATTCAAAAATTCAAAAACTGTTAAAATTCAAAAATTCGTGATACCATTGTTAAGATCAAGCAAAAAACGCCGAAAAACCCATGTTTTTAGTATCGGTGCCCCCCTTTTATTTTAATATTCATTATTTTATATTTTGTTGTTAGAACGAGAAGAAATACATACGCTCTGGAAATTGCAACTGTCTACCTTTTACGGTTCAAAAATGTCGTGTTTACCTTTTAAAAACATGCATATCAGGTCTGGACCCAATAAGTTTGATATATATGAATGTGTGATATATAAGTGGTTGGTGAACCTATTATAAATAAACTAAAATAAAAATGTGATACAGCCCCGCCGACAGACGGAGGGCAGCGCGGGCCGGGCGGGCGGATGCTTAGTAATAGGGTCCCGTTGTTGGCACCCTAAAAAGCATAGACTGTTAGGATAAAATTGTTATGTGATGTGATGTGATAACAGGGTGATTTTCTTCGCCCAAGAGTCTAAATAGCCGATTTCAAACTTGACACTGACGGAAGTGCAATAGTATACTTGGAACATGGTACAATGTGGAGCGAAGTCGGCCACTAAAAAGTAAAAACATTGTCTATCTCCACGTCATCAAGCCAAGAACGTAATATTATTGATTTATGAAAATTATCGAAAACAGATTTTTATACAGTAAAATAATTTTAGTTTTATCAATTATTACTAATTTTATTTTATCTTTTATTCAAATTTTGACCCAAAACACAGCATAATTTGTTTAAGAATGTTGCGTGGACCGAAACGTTTGATTGCTTGTCTATGGCGGAAAAGCAATAGCTGCTATCATTTTAGTACTTTTACTTCGCAAACTATTATAGAAAATCCTTTACTCAATTAAATTAATACGTAAATTCATTTTTTATTTCCTTACGCTCAAATAAATATCAAAAATAATTTTAAAATTTTATTTCACAAATTACTAAATAAAATTAGTCAAATCATTCCGCGTGTTTCCTTCCCGCGCACGTCGCACAAGGTGGAAGTTGGTCATGGTCGTCCGCCAAACGGAAAGCCGCCATGATGGCTTTCTGTAAATTCGTTCAATATGTAAAGTTTCGTTAATGTTTTTCGTTAATTGTGACTGAGTGCGTGCAAAAATTAACCATGGGAACGAACTAGAGTGTGCAAAGTTTAGTTTAAGGTCCTTTGGGACTTCCTGGAGGAGCTATAAAGTGTTTATAAAAGTGCATTTTTGTGTCGACGCTAGCGTGTTTTGTTCTGTCAACAAAATGTCGAAGCTCTCGTTTAGGCGAGGGCCCTGGATGCGTCGAAACCAATGCCCATATACCTCGCCGAGGAGCTCCCGGATCTTCCGGACTACTCGGCGATAAACCGTGCAGTACCTCAAATGCCCTCTGGAATGGAAAAAGAGGAGGAAAGCGTAAGTAATTTGCGCATTTAGGTGTTAAGTCATCGAAACCAGAGTATGGCGGCCATTTCGTTTCGGTTTCTTGTTTCCACCGCTAGGGGCGTAATTATTTTTCGTAAAATATTTTTTTCTCTACAAATCTCTGTGCCTGAACTGAGTTTTCCTTGTACCAAGCGAAAATAATATTATTTAATACGTTTACTATTAGAAACACACAAGATCCTATGAATAATAACAATTGTTTATCCCAAAACAAATGTCAATTTTGGCGCGCTATTCCACATGTGTTTTTCGAACTTCTTTGCTACACGACCTTTTGCTTCAATATTCATATGCTGCTTCAATTTAAGTCTAGGAGCACTAGTTTTTTCTGTATATTCAAGACCAAATTATGTAGAAAACATGGTATGAAAACAAAAATTCACCGGTAGGCCGAACATCTGTTATTTGTTTACAAACAAAAACATGCCGGTCGCATTGTATTATTACGATTTTAATTTCTTATCAATTATTATAAATTAAAATAACCTGAGATTATCTATACAAATTTACTCTAGTACATATAAACATATCTTATCGTAGATTTTCAACATTTGAGCAAAACTTCGTAACTTACCGATTTTTACCTACTGCGAGTTTACATCCTGCAAGTGGAATAGGAAATCATTTTGCATGATTCTAGAATCCTTCTTACTATTTTTCAAATTACTATTGTTCAAGAGACAACACAATATTTAGTAGGAACTTTGATGATTTGCTGTCTGTGGTTCGTAGATTTAGACTACGTAGAGTGATTGATTTTCACCGAAATTTTAACAGTTTACATAAATCGTTTAGATATCATCAGATCCTTGATTGATTGATTGATTACAACTTTATTGCACCATCAAAATTTACAAAACAATTTAATAAGAAATTAATACTAATTATATCTAGTGTGGCACAATCGATCCTTGTACTATAGTTTGCATCACCTGCAAAGAGGGGTTATGTTGCTGTCTGACTATGCTATGCAATTTTAATTCCACCTATCCTGTTTGTTGAGGATTTGGTTGGCTTTTATTTTATGCATAGAAAGAAAGAAGAAAAAACAGTTTATTTGCCTTAAATCTGCTACACAATAGTAACTTAAGACACTAATTAATTCTAGGCTTAACTGCTTATTTTTGTGCATAGCAGAGCTTAGGGAAAATATGGCCGACACTCAGTATTGTGCTGGAGAGACTCTGGTGAGTCCACTCAGCGCTGGTTTTCAGTGCAGGCCAGAGGCAGGTCATGTCACGACCATCTAAGATAGTGTATTTTTACAGAATTAACATACTTAAACATAACATACCTGTTTAATAATGCAAAACAACAAAATAAACAAGTTGCAGTAATACACCTATATGAGTGTGATCTTAAGCAGTGTATAAATAAGCTTTTATTCAGTGTATAAATAAGCCTTTTATTCAGACAGTGTACAATATGCGATAGTATACTCTAACTTAAACTAAATCTTCTCCCTCAACATTCGTCTGTCTGCCTCTTTGGACAAAGCCTTAGCCATAAAGGCCTCCCATTTTTACCATTCACCTCTGTTGCCAGCCAATCTAGACCTGTGCCTCCTGCAGTGAAAAGAAGTGTACTTAGAATTAATTAATAGACTCGTCCAACTAAACTTTCAGACTGAAATCTGTCATAGAATTATTTTCAACTTAAAACCAATTCCAGTTCCTTGCAATCTCTGGTGTCGGAGGCCAAGATCCATTCCAGGTCACTGTGCCACGTTCGTAAGGTCAAAAGTCCTATTCCCCTACTTTAAGGCTTTGGATCAGAGTGCTAAATGGGTTAGCCCAGTTCTGCAGTGAATCAGGAATTTTCACAAAGGAGCATGTGGACTGCTTCTACACCGACATGCACAAGCATGGAGCGTCTCTGGTTCGCAGGATCCAGGCAGCTCCAACAGCGTTCTCAGCACATTTGCCAATAGATTTGACTGCATATATTGTACCACTGCGCAAGGGTGTATGTTTTGACCAACTATGACATTTCAAAGGACATAATTTATGTAAATTTTGAATTAAATAATTATTGATACTTATGATTTGTGTTGAGATAATTATTATTATTTAATGTTATGTAATGAAATGTATGGACCACTGTAGTCAGAATAAAGAGTTTTAAATTAAATTGGGCCTGGCTAGGAAGAGGCCTGCCTCCTTGTGATGAGGAGGCTCAAGGATAATGACAATACACTCTGATATGATCATGTTAGTGCAGGGAGTAGCTCTTCAATACAGATTGAGAAGGCCAGGCAATTTAAGATAATGCATATTACACTAGAAAGTATATTAGTAATTACTGTTCTTCCTACTTAGGTTTTTCAATGCATAGGTATCAATTTCCCCAAAGAAAACCAGCTTTGTATGTGCTGAACATTGCATGCAATGACAATCACTTATGTGACAATGAGCTAGCTCAGCTCCATAATTAGTTAATTACTGCTGATCCCCAAATTAACAGCGGCGTCATTTTGCCGCTTCGCACTATATATTATTATGTACTATATTATGTATGTACTTTATGTAATTATGTTGCTGAAATTGGTGTTTACTTAGCGTTATTAATTACATTGATAATGAGATGACCTATGCAAATTTGACATGATGGATGGTGCAATTTTGCAATGTATGGTGCAATTTTGCATTAAATGGTGAAAATTTTCTCTTGAATTAAATTTGACCGAAATTGGGCAACGAGGGCGAGTTTTGCCATAATCACCACGCTTGGCTGGCGGATTGGCGATCGCAGTTGAGGTGTTAAAACTGCTCGGAAGGAAACTGCTGGCACGACATCCAGGCACGGCAGTTGGAGTCGTTTCTGACGCCGCGAACGCCACGGATTCTTAGTGGTTTGAGAAAATCTTTCACAAATAGCTACATTTTTTCTGATTTCTAATAGTCTACATTTTATCCAAGTACTGCTTGAGCAAATCCGAGGATAGATGCTTGTATAAGATACTTCCGGGATAAAACAACGGAATTACACTATAATCAGGCCCGTAATATTCACACTGATGGTACTGAGAGCCCTGCCCTTTGCGTGAAGCGAGGTGAATTAATCCACCACGACCTAGGGTTGGACCATCCTTTATTATGTATTATCCAGTCTTTAACTAAGCTTTCTTTCTACTATCTTCTAGTTTTCTTTCAATTAAGATCTACATATGCATATAAGAGTTGGAAAAACTAAAGCAGACATGAGTTTCGTGAATTAATTTCCATTTTCGAAAGGACAGAGAGACCTGCATAGTAAAGATATGCATAGATCCATATACTCGGTGTTTAGGAATATGTTTGATTCAAATTCAAATTTTCATTTCAAATTTGAGTAAAGAATATTCATGCCTAATCGTTTCGACTCTTGGCTCTCCTTCTCCATGTAGTTAATAAAATTTTGGCACTGCTTTTTGGGCAGAACTTCAAGCGCATAGGTTTACCAACCCTACACATTTATAGAATAGGATTTTCACGACCTGAATCTAATAACTTTTACAGGTAAGTCAGAAGATTTCCCACGTGTGTTTTCAGTTCGTTGATTAACCAAGAATACTGAATCTCTGTAGAATACAATGGTTTTATACGTCTTATACATTTTACGGTTAGCCGAGCTGATTGAGCTAAAAGGACAAATAAAATAAATAAATAAAGTAATAGTATAGTGCTAGTACACATTTTTTTTTTTTTTTAAATGCCGGACTATCCACACAGCATCATCTAGCCCCAAGCTAAGCAGAGCTTGTGTTATGGGTACTAGATGACTGATATACTTAATACATTATACTACATAGATATTTTTTATTATACATAGTAAACACCCAGACCTCCGAAACAAATTTCTGTGGAGCGCACAATTATTTTTTCCGGGCGGGAATCGAACCCGCAACCTTCCGCGCCGCAAGCAGACCTTCGCCCGCTGCGCCACATCGGTCGTCATTTTACGTGTCGTGTGTATTATGCCTACCGTTTTAGGCTGCGTTCCCATTGGCGCTCAGCGGAATTGACCAATCACATTGTTTGAAATAAACGTCTTGTCATCTCACTTGTCATGATTGGTGGATTCCGTTTCGATCCGTGTCAATGGGATAGGAAACCATTAAAATGCTGTCCGGCTGTCCGAATGTCCGAGCTGTAACTCGATGTAACTCAATGCATGTTCATTTTGCGACACGAATTCTTTGCAAATTCGTGACAGATTGCGAGGTCAATGCACGAACTTACCAATATCGTATCGTATTCACATTCTAGCATACCATCAGTATGCATGCCTGTATATTTACAGGTCGAGGTTCTTCAGTTGAATTATCCAGTGTCAGCCACTTTTTATCGAAGTTTACTGCCTGATACGTGTTTAGAGAGTATATTTGCTTTTTAATATATCTGTTCTGTATTCTATATTAGTTATTTACCAAACTTTAGTATTCTTATTTACAAGGCACTATAAGCCAGAGGTTTGTCTAGTGTCAGCGGTCGCAGTGCGGTGCCACACATTTGGCACAAGTCTATACTCATATTATAAAGAGAAAAGATTTGATTGTTTGTTTTTTATTTGCCTGGAATAGGCTCCGAAAGTACTGGACCGATTTGAAAAATTCTTTCACCGTTGAGATGCTACATTACTCGGGAGTGTCATAGGCTGTACTAGCGACACGCTCCGGCTTCATGCGGGTTTATCTTTTGCATTTTTGAAATTGTACCCGTGCAAAGCCGCGAGGATCGCTAGCTATAAATAAATGTATAATACTAAGTACCTACCGTACATAGTATGTTTATACGTTTATTTATAACTAGCGATCCGCCCCGGCTTTGCACGGGTACAATTTCGAAAATGCAAAAGATAAACCCGATACCTAACATTGTTAGCTGTTGAAACAAATAGTATTTACATCTACCAAAGAGGGAAAAAAAAGAAGCGAGGCCTAAATTCTTTTAGTGTACAGGCTGTTCGTCTGTGGAACAAACTGCCTGTCAATATCAGACTTGCTCCTTCGATCAACTCCTTAAGTCCCATTTCTTATCTTCAACTGTCTAAACTCAATAATCTCATTCTCTCCTTCTTCTGTATAGGTAGTTTTGTATTGTATATATGTATGTATGTATTATATTAATTAAATTTCTGTTATTTACTCTGTACACTACGTACCCCTTTTTTTCTCTTATATCTTTATTCCATCCCAAGGTTG
>JAPQVW010000320.1:0-10000 GCA_028535905.1 Quercus berberidifolia | reverse complement strand
CAAGAAAGCCGAAGTATATATTTTATTCGATACATATTCTTTTTTTTTGAGGATCCGCTGTAATAATGAGAAAGATTTCTGCATATATGCAAAAATCGATTGATAATCTCAAAATCCGATAAATCGGCCCGAGTCAGCTTACTAATTGGATGCCCTACTGCGTTACAAAATTTCGCTTTAGCCAATGATCCAATCATAGGAATAATTGGAACTATTGTATCGAGTTTATTGGGAGCATTATTTAGTAGAAATGAATTTTCTAGCATTTGATTCCGCACCACTGCAGGATTTCGTCGAACACTTGAAAAGTAACTCAAAAAATCGAGGGAATGCTTGGATAATTGGTTTATACGGATACTTGCCGCGTGAGACCATACATCAAAATGACATTGCCATAAATTGACAAGGTAAGATTTCCATTTATTCATTAGAAGAGGTGTGTCTTTGGAAGCCAGAATTGATTTTCCTTGATATCTAACATAATGCATGAAAGGATCCTTGAGAAAGCATGGGATGACCGGAAAATCATTAGCAAAGACTTCGGCAAAATGTTCTATTTTTCTATAGAAACAGAGTCGTTCAAAAAGGACTCCAGAAGATGTTAATCGTAAATGAGAAGATTGGTTACGGAGAAAAAGGAAGATGGATTCATATTCACATATATAAGAATTATATAGGAATAAAAAGAATCTCGGATTACTTTTTGAAAAAATGGAAATAGATTTATTTGTAATAATAAGACTGTTACAATTAGAATACTCATGAAGAAAGAACCGCAATAAATGCAAATAAGAAGCATCTTTCACCCGGTAACGAAGGGTTTGAACCAATATTTCCAGATGGGCAGGGTAGGGTATTAGTATATCCGCCGAATAATTTAAATGTGGGAACTTTTCCTCTAAAAAGGGAAATATTGAATGAATGGATCGTAAATTGTAAAATCTTACGATTTCTGCCCCTTCTAAAGAAGATATTAATCGTAGATAAAATGGAATTTCCACAATGATTGCAAATCCTTCTGATAGAATTTTAGAATGCAAATTCTTGTTGTACCCAAAAAATGGATTTTGTTTAGAATCATTAGCAGAAATTATCAAATAATTCTGTTGATACATTGTAGTAATTAAGCGTTTTACAATCAGTAAACTAGATTTATTATCATAACCTATATTTTCCAACAACATGTATCTATTTAAACCATGACCATGAGCAAGTGCATAACTATATTCCCGAAAGATAAGTGGGTATAGGAAGTTGTGTTGCCGAAATCTATCGAGTTCTAAATATCCTTGAAATTCCTCCATTTAAAATTAGATGGGGATAAGGGATTTCTTTTGGGTTATTAAATGACACATAGTACGATACAGTCAAAACAGGATATTATAGTAAGAAATAAATAGATATATACCCCGGAACCAGATAAGACTGATCGACGGACTCTTTAGCCTCTCCTTTTCCATCTAATTTAATTGGTTTATGTTCATTCGAGGATAACAAGATGGTTAGAAATCCTTTATTTGTTCAACCCAATCGCTCTTTTGATTTTGGAAAAAAGGGATTTTTATCTTTATCAATAAACTGCTTTTTCTACACATTTACCCCCACACTCTAATGGAGAATAGCTACTAATAATTAGGATTTAAAAATAAATCGATGATCCACTTATGGGAAAAACATTTCCCGCATCAAGGACTAATCTATTTTTAACGTTTAATTAGATCGGGTAATCGTTCAAATTAAGAACAGAAGCTCGTTTCTTTTTTTTTTGTTTACCTATAATTGGAGCCATAGGGCTCTATCCATTTATTCACTTAACCCAAAATTTCATTTTATTTTTTTTCGTCAAGAATTTAAACAAAGTTTTGAACCGATCCGCTAAGAATAAAATATTCTCAGAATTCCACATTGATACGACATGCTGCTTTTTCCATTCATTCCTTTGAGGATCAGTCGCGGTCTTACAAGCTCTAGAGATAGTATCGACGAAGACGTTGCTTCATACAAATGTGTAAAAATTGCCAGTCGCACTTAAAAGCCGAGTACTCTACCGTTGAGTTAGCAACCCCCCCCCCCCAAAAAAAAATGTGTAGATCCAATCGGAATAAAAAAATTAGATTTAATTGCACACCGAAATTAAAATAGTAAAATAGCAAAAATATTGCTAATCGATTCTGAACATAAAAAAAATAATGAACATAGTAGATGCAAATGCACTGACTTCTAAAATAAGAATCTAGATTAAGATAAGAATATGGATTAAGTCAAAATTGACGTACTACCACGGATTTAGTTCGTATCTTATCTTATCCATTATTATCTTATCCGTTTTTTTTTTCAATAAAATAAATAATAAATAAAGGCTTCTCGTATCCCAGCAAATCCGACGAATCCATCGTTTAAATAAAGTAAAATAAAAAAACCAAGTCCATAGATGGAACAGAGGGAAATAGATACATTTATTCATGATCGGATTATATTTGTTTGATACACTGTTGTCAATACGAATGTAAATCTTAAGAAAAGAACACAATGTGGAGAACCATAAATTAAAATAAAAAAAAAAATGAAATATTGAATTAATATAATAAAATATAAATTATACAAATAAAGAAAAAACTAATGACTTGTATTGAATTGGCACTAACTATATATGGATAATAAACATGGATACAAAAGGATGTAAGCGTAAGAATCAATATTCATAGCAAAGTATCGCAATGCTTGGGTTTACTTAATCCATATAAGTAAAAAAAAAAATAAATCTTAAATCCCATTTGTTTTTTTTTTATTTATTTGTTCATAACATAAAAAAAGTGAAAGTTTCAACTAAAAACCAACTAGTATTGAATTAGAAATAATGTAAATATTTTGGATTTAGAAATCCAACTACCTCGGTTATTCATTTGATCTTTTTTCATCTGTCTTAAATTAAATGAATTTCTATCACTAAAATAAAAATAAATTTTTGTCGTTATAGAAGACGACATTTTTTAGTAGTAGACATTTTTTGGTAGTAATAATAAATAGGTATGAATAGAACAAAAGAGGGGCTTATATAACTTTGTATAACCTTTTATATACTACCGCCCCCCCTCTTTTGTTCTATTCATTAATTGAATTTAATCTGTTGATTAAGGCAAAGTTCCATAAAAACTCCCGCCTTCTTCGAAATATCATGAACAGTTCCCGTAGGTTGAGCGCCCCTTTCAAGGAAATATAGAATAGCAGGAACATTTAAATAGGTTTGATTCTTTAGCGGATCATAAAAGCCCACTTTCCGAAGAGCTCTTCCTTCTCTTCGGCATCGAGCATCAATTGCAACGATTCGATAAACCACCCATTGGGATAGATGTAGATGAATAATACCCCCCCTAGAAACGTATAAGAGGTTTTCTCCTCATACGGCTCAAGAAAATTCGAAATTATGTCTATGGATCGAATTTGAAATTTTTAATTAGTAATGTCAAATGGATCCATAAAATAATCAAATCAATTAAATATGAGTTAAGTGCTTTTTATTATTCCTTATTCTTATCCGAAAAAGAAAATAAAATCATTTGTATTCGCATCCTCATAACTCAAGTTGGATAACTCGCTAATAACCCAAGGAAACCCTTTACTTTAGGTATTTCGTTTATTGAGCGATCTCTAACCACGCACCTTTTTTGTCTTTAGAATCTATTTTGATTCTTAATTAGAATCTATTTATTGAGACAACTGAAAGTGGTATTTCCTTGTTCCAGGATTCTTTATCGTTTCTTTGAATCATTGGGTTTAGACATTACTTCGGTGATTTTTAATCGTTTCAAAAAACGTCAGCAACATACCCTTTTTGTGATTTCTTTTTATCAAAAAATCATACAAATGGTCGATTTGATTCCTGCGCGATACACTTTTAATCGAAAGAGTTTTACCAATTCCAAGAGGTTTTACTTATAAATTTGAAAATTGGATCCTTTCGATTTTTATATGGAAAATATACTTACGAAGCTGTTTCAACTTATTAATTAACACTAACCCTAGATCCGTTCCCTTAAAAAATGAATCAATACTTTTTTTTTACTCGAGCTCCATTAAGATCATGTACTATTTACATCCCAACCCCCGACCTCAAAAAGGAGGGTTCTAGTGAAACAGAACAAACGATGTCGAGCCAAGAGCACCCTCATTCCTATCTAATTAATATAAAAAGAAAATGATGGATGTAAGAATCCACAGACGACCATATCCCTCAAGTCGCGCGTTGCTTTTTACCACATCGTTTTAAACGAAGTTTTACCATAACATTTCCTAGTAGGTTGCTGTAAACAGTATGTAATTGATTCCATTATGGACTCATGAATAATCATTGGTTCGTTCGGTACATAGTAATCCATACTTTTATGAATGGGTAATTTCTCAAGAAGTATCAGCACGAATTAAATTTAACCCCATATTATATAATATATAAATAATATATAATATATAGAAATATAATAAATATTTTTTTAATATATTATTTTATTTTTTCTTTAGAATTATAATCTAAATATAAATATTAGAATATAAAAAAATTGAACTAATAAATAACACAAATAAGTTTTTTTTTTAATCTGCATCTTGAGGTGACTTGCTAAAATAGATTCACCAATTTCACACTTCTTCGAGTACCAAGGACTCATAAGACATTATTAAAAATATTTAATTGATTGAAAAATTTCCTATTTCACTATCATTACATTATTTGAATAAGGCTTTACAGTAAAAATCGCATTTTGATAATAATAGAGAAAAATTCATATTCGGATTAAACCATAAAAAAAAATGTAAATTCTTTTTGTTTTTCACGAGGTGGTGGATAAAGACTGATAGAATAGAGGCTTGGGGTTGTTATTCTTTTTGATAAATCATAATTAAAAGAGGATCCCCATACCTATCAGGTAGACTAAACAAATATCTTTGAAAGTAATTAGAAACATTCTATGTTAAAGGGTAAAGTTAAATATTTAAAATTTAGGGATAACAAATGTCACAAAACTCAATTGAAATAAAATAAAGTTTTCAATGAATCAACGAAATAGAAGAAATAGAACGATAACAATACATATATATAATCCTTCGCTCCCTTTCTGCGTAGTTTATTTGACTTGGAGTCAATAATCCGGCTGCAATTATTTCCTAAGGAAAAGCGACTAAGATGTATGAATACACTTTGTCTCAATTGGTACATATCATATATTTACAATTTTTCATAAAAGAAAACACAAAATACTTAAAAACGGGGTTCAAAGAAAAGACATATGTTACGTATGTAACTTGATTTTTTTTTAATGAAATTCAGACAGCCGCATATATTGAAATTAGTATTTTACATTGACGTTTAACTCCTATCTACTGCGTCAATTCTATGAAGATGATGAATCCTAAATAAAAAAAGAATCCTATTAGAGTGTTCCAGACTATTACTATTTTGTATAAATGTAAATTAAAACAAGTACAGATTAAATCATGGCTCGTATTTTTATTTTATGAAGAACTAACTTATTAAATAGAAATATGATTTAATCTATGCTCCCCTCTTACCTCTTACCTGTATACAAATAGATTCAATTACATCTGTGTGTTATTTGAACACGATTCGATTTTTTATTTTTGAAAAAGATATAATTCATATAAGAATCAATCATTATAGGAAAGCAAAATCAGATTATAACCAATCTTATTCTACTCTTAAAAAAAAAAAAAATAAGGTTGTTTAAAAAAGGGCAATCTTTCTTTTATTCTGATATAAAATAGAAAATCTATATTCTGATATGATATATATAATATAATAGGTATGCTCTGGGACGGAAGGATTCGAACCTCCGAATACCGGGACCAAAACCCGTTGCCTTACCACTTGGCCACGCCCCATTTTTGATTTCTATTCGACATTAATAAAGACTAATATTGATAGTAGTTCTTCGTCAATTCTAGTCCAAATCTATATAGAATAGATTAGAGTGTTGCTAGGATTTTGAGACATTTAGATAGAGAATTAAACGACATTTATTGATCATTACATACAATTCAATTAAGATATTGTATGAAAGTATGGTTTTGTCTATTCTCTTTTGATTTGAGAATTGAAGGATTTTTTGATTGGGTTAATTCAAAAAAAAAAAAAAATAAGATTATAATAACTCATATTAAGAACTCATCATATTAATAACTCAATCAAAATACAATACAATTATCTTCAAGAACAAAGAAAAAAAATGTTTGTTATGCTTAATATCTTTAGTTTGATCTGTATTTGTCTTAATTCTGCTCTTTCTTCAAGTAGTTTTTCTCTTCTCAAAATTGCCCGAGGCTTATGCTTTTTTGAATCCAATCGTAGATTTTATGCCAGTAATACCTTTGCTCTTTTTTCTCTTAGCTTTTGTTTGCAAGCTGCTGTAAGTTTTCGATGAGATCTTTAATACGGTCCTAGAAAAATTCATGATTTATTCTTAAAAAAAAATTCTAACAATTCATAAGATCAGATAAGTCTTATAGTATAACCCTTCGATTCAAATAATCAAATTCTTGGATCGCCACAATAAGTCTGGCTCCCCCCAGTTCCTCATTCGGACCCTTTTTTACAGTGAAAGAACCTAGTAGATTCCTCCGCAATATCTAATTGCGGGTATGAAAAAGCTTTTGGTAATGAAAGACTTGACTCTTATTACAAATGAATTTCTGAAAATTCTTTTTTATTTCTATAGATTTAGAAAAGAATTTCGTGGTGTCAAAATAAGGTATGTGGTATAAAAATGGAGAATCTATTATCTTTTTTCCAAAAAAAATGATCTTGGAGATTGTGTAATGCTTACTCTTAAACTATTTGTTTACACAGTAGTGGTATTCTTTGTTTCTCTCTTTATCTTCGGATTCCTATCTAATGATCCAGGACGGAATCCTGGACGTGAAGAAGTGAAGAATAAAAAATAACAATAAAGTTTCTGTTTTCCCTTGCTTGATTTTAAAATGTTCTTAGGATTTTATTTATTCCACATTTTTAACTATTAATTAAAATGAAATAAAAAAAAAGACTCGTTGAAAGAGAAATGGAAAGATAAAGAAAAAATACCAAGTCATTGACTAAAGCGGAAAGAGAGGGATTCGAACCCTCGGTACGAAAAACCCGTACAACGGATTAGCAATCCGACGCTTTAGTCCACTCAGCCATCTCCCCAAATTGAAAGAAAAAGGATAATTACTAGATTATATTACACAAAAACAGTAAGGCTTGAAAAAGGGCCCTCTCTTTATACCTCTTTATTATTCAGTATATAATTATTATATAGATATCTAATTATAGAGACATAGAAAAATAGAAAAAAAATATAGAAAATAAAAATCAGTGATTTCATTTAGGTAAAGTAAGGGCTCGAAAGCGATATCTCAACTCCACTATTCCAATGAATATAAATTTAGATATATAACCACCTAATGCCCCAAGAATATTATATAATATATAGTAACTAGAAAGTAATAATAAATATATAAATTAAAATTAAATAAATAATAAAAAAGAGTACCTCTTTGCTTTCGTCTGCAAGATCCTTTTTACTTTTACTTCCACAGCCCGGCCCCCGGTCCTGACCGGGCGGGTCTTTCGTTTTTGTTCCAATGAATCATAGAAAAAAATGATTTATTTGATTTGAAAAAAAAAATGATTAATGATTGTTGTTGTTTCAAGAACAATCATAATAAAGGCAATTTCTATTCCTATCATACAGAATAGAATAGAATCCGAGTGTCATTTCTTAATTATTTTATTCTTTCTTTTTTTTTTTATTTTTATTCCAGTAAAGTAAATGGACTAAAAATAAAAAGAATAGAACCATATATTCTTGCACAATTTATGTTATGGCATACGCCTTTTTTTTATCGAGACGTATCCATCTCATTTAAATAACTAAAAAAGCGTGTTTTTTTAGTTATTTAAATAAATCCTCTTTCCCCAATCTCATTAGTCTCCTTGGCCAAAGCATGTCAACGCTCTAATTTTCATGATTCTTTTCTGATCCTATCGTCTTAATTATCACCCATTTTTTTGTTCGACAAAAGATCCATTTATATACAATAATCACATTGTAGCGGGTATAGTTTAGTGGTAAAAGTGCGATTCGTTCTATTAACCCCTTAAATGGTTAAGGGGTCCTTCGGTTTAATTAATATTCCGATCAAAAACTTTATTTCTTAAAAGGATTTAATCCTTTACCTCTCAATGAAAGATTCGAGGAAGAATAGACATTCTCGTGATTTGTATCCAAAAGAGTCAATTAGAAATTGGAAAAAACAAAATTGGATTATGAAATTACGAACATAATTGGTTTTTGAATTGGATCAATATTTCCAATTGAATAAGTATGAGTAAAGGGTCCATGGATAAATAGAGAAGGGAGTATTTCTAATCGTAATTAAATCTTCAATTTATGATTTGTATAAAAGAGATTGAAGCAAAACAGCTATTAACTAATGGCTTTGGTTTACTAGAGACATCGACATATTATATTGTTTTAGCTCGGTGGAAACAAAATCCTTTTCCTAAGGATTCTTTCAAATAGAAATAGAGAACGAAGTAACTAGAAGGGGTGTTCTAACCCCCCCTGTTCTATAGGGATCATCTATAAAGCGGGTTTTGTTTTGAATGCATTCAAACAGAAAAGCTGACATAGATGTTATGGGCCGAAATTTTCTTTTTTTTTGTAATTTAGTTCACATCTGACATATGTGAAATTGTCCATCTTTCATAAAGGAGCCGAATGAAACCAAAGTTTCACGTTCGGTTTTGAATTAGAGACGTTAAAAACGATGACTCAACGTCGACTATAACCCCTAGCCTTCCAAGCTAACGATGCGGGTTCGATTCCCGCTACCCGCTTATATCTCTATATTATATATATTAATTTATTCTCTATATTTCTAAAATTCTATATTATATTTAGAATATGTTTAATAGTAAAAGTTATATTTTTTATCTATTATAAAATATTATATTATTTAAATTCTATATTAAATAATCTATAATATAGAGGATCTAATTATAATGATTCATGTAATGAATCTAATTTAATGTAATTATTAATATAATGATAATGAATGTATCATTGAATTGAATGCGCAATTCCTGGAATTCTCTCAATGGTCTTTTTTCTGACCAAGAGATGTGAAAACAAAACTAAGAAAAAAGCGTCCATTGTCTAATGGATAGGACAGAGGTCTTCTAAACCTTTAGTATAGGTTCAAATCCTATTGGACGCGACGGATTTCCATATATTTCTTTTCTACTAACTAGGTATTTTGAATGATTTGAACAAGAGACCCTTATACTTATTTATATATTTATTTATATATTTATTCTTAATAATAATTTTTTATTACTATAAAATTAGTAATATAAAAGATATAAAAATTAGTAATATAAAAGATATATAATAAATAAAAGATTAGATTATAGAAATAATTATTTCTAAAAAATTAGAAAGTTATTTAAAGGAATTTATTTATACCTGTTCCTGAAGTAGAAAGCGTTCCATTTGTTCTTGAATAGCGTCTTTCAAAAGGGCTTCTGCTTCCTCATTGAATATCTTGGTAGAAGATATGATTTCTTGGAACTGCGGTTTATTCGTTTTTAAATAAGTCCGTAACTCACGAGAAATTTCTTTACCTGTCCAATTTCTAATGAATCAAGATAACCATTCGTTCCAGTATAAATAGTCATTACCTGTTCTTCCACCGTGAGAGGGGATGATTGAGATTGTTTGAGCAACTCGCGTAATCGTTGACCTCTTGCCAATTGATTCTGAGTAGCTTTATCGAGATCAGACGCGAATTGTGCAAAGGCTTCTAATTCTGCGAATTGTGCCAATTCCAATTTTAGTTTGCCGGCTACTTGTTTCATGCTTTAATTTGAGCGGCAGATCCTACTCTGGAGACGGAAATCCCCACGTTAATGGCAGGTCTGATTCCAGCATTGAATAAATCGGCGGAT
>JAPQVW010000032.1:70000-72500 GCA_028535905.1 Quercus berberidifolia | reverse complement strand
AACTTGCTTCGCGTAGCAATGGGTGACTAACACCGTTCCGCGTTGCGATAGCGTGACCAAGCTAAACCAAGAATGCATGCATCCCCCCACCACGCGGCTACTGAGACCATCGACCCCCCGCCACTGGGCACGGGTGGGTGTGGCCTCGAGGAAAAGTGGCACCAGAGAAAGCTTTCACAATGCGTTTGATCATCACCTTAGGCTTGCTCTGCGTGGCAATGGGTGAAACTAACACCGTCCGCCTTGCAAGAGCGCGCCGCAGCTATACCACGTACACGTGAAATGCCAACCTGGGTCCACCCCGGCGATGCATTTAGGGCCCACCTCGCGCCATGGAGCACGCGGGGTTGGGTGCCTGAGGGCTCGTCATGAGCATGCCTACCCGTGGCCAAGCTCAAGAGGGGTCGCCCCTGTGCATCGCCGAATACCTCCTCCCCCCTAAAGAGCCCTTAGGAAAAAATCCGCTCTGGCACGAGGAAACATTGATTTATTGAGGAGGAATAATGGGTCATTTTCGGAGCAATTCTTGGAGTCTTGCCCTGATTTTTTGCACACATGCTAAGAAAAATCCAACCTTCAACCTGTCAAAATATGGAGGCCAGATTCAACATATTTTATTTTTTACGATTTTAGGAAGCCGGAAAATGGGAAAAATCATAAAAAATTCAAAAACGCTCGGAACGCCAAACCGCTTGCTGGAATCCTCCTCTAAAATCATGGAATGAATTTAGGGACAAAAAAATGGAAAAAGGCACGAGCCAATTTTTCCGGAGTGCGGGACGATGCGGGGCGATGCGGCACGGCGTGCACGCGGGCATGCCCCTGGGATGCCCACTGCCTGCCTGCTCGTGGGGAAATAACCTCATTTTCCAAAAAACCCTCATTTTTAGGAAATCACCCCAAATATGTGGGCAAGGCATGCAGCCAAGGCCATGGCCAAGGCATGCATCCAAGGCCAAGGCCAAGGCATGCTGGCCAAGGCAGCAGCAGCCCCCCTATGGGCATGCTGGCCAAGGCCGGGGCATGCAGCAGCCAAGGCCAAGGCAGCCCCCATGGGCAGGCAGCGAAGGCCAAGGCATGCTTGCCTGCATGCTGCCCCAAGGCCAAGGCACGCAGCCAAGGCCATGGCATGCTTGCGTGGGCACGCTGGCATGCCCCTGGGTGCAGGCAGGTGGGCACGCTGGCATGCCCCTGGGCGCAGGCAGCAGCAAGGCCCTAGCATGCCCCGTGGGCGAGGGCGTGGCATGCCCCGTGGGTGGGATGCCAAGGCCGTGGCATGCCCTTGGGACCCCTACAAGGCCATGGCAGCACTTGGGGGGGCTGCTGCTGCCAAGCCTAGATAGCCTCTTCGGACACCTCCAACTCTTTCCCCCCCTAAAGAGCGCTTAGGAAAAAATCCTCTCTGGCACGAGGAAACATTGATTTGTTGAGGAGGAATAATGGGTCTTTTTTGGAGCAATTCTTGGAGTCTTGCCCTGATTTTTTGTACACATGCTAAGAAAAATCTAACCTTCAACCTGCCAAAATTTGGTGGCCATATTCAACATATTTTATTTTTTATGATTTTCGGAATCCAGAAAATAGGAAAAATCATAAAAAATTCAAAACTGCTCGGAACGCCGAACCGCTTGTTGGAAACGTCCTCTAAAATCATGGACTGAATTTAGGAACACAAAAAGGGGAAAAGGCACGAGCCAATTTTGCCGGAGTGCGGGACGATGCGGGGCGATGCGGCGTGGCGTGCATGCGGGCATGCCCCTGGGCACCCTGCCATGCCCAACGCCAGCCTCTTTGGGGGAAAATAACCTCCTTTTCCAAAAAACCCTCATTTTTTGGGAAATCACTCGAAATTTGTGGGCAAGGCAGCAGCCAAGGCCAAGGCACGCAGCCAAGGCCAAGGCATGCGGCCAAGGCCATGGCATGCAGCCAAGGCCGTGGCATGCATGCTGCCAAGGCCAGGGGCTGCCCCCCATGGCACGCAGCCAAGGCCAAGGCATGCAGCCCCCCATGGCACGCAGCCAAGGCCAAGGCATGCTGCCAAGGCCAAGGCACGCAGCCAAGGCCATGGAGGCAGGCAGCCAAGGCCAAGGCACGCAGCCAAGGCCAAGGCAGCCCCCGCACGCACCATGCAGCACGCAGCCAAGGCATGCAGCCCCCCAAGGCATGCTGCCAAGGCCATGGCACGCTGCCAAGGCCAAGGCACGCAGCCAAGGCCAAGGCATGCAGCCCCCCAAGGCATGCTGCCAAGGCCAAGGCACGCAGCCAAGGCCAAGGCATGCAGCCCCCCCATGGCATGCAGCCATGGCCAAGGCACGCAGCCAAGGCCAAGGCATGCAGCCCCCCCATGGCATGCAGCCAAGGGCAAGGCATGCTGCCAAGGCCAAGGCACGCAGCCAAGGCCAAGGCATGCAAGGCCAAGGCATGCAGCCCCCCAAGGCACGCAGCCAAGGCCAAGGCATGCAGCCCCCCAAGGCACGCTGCCAAGGCCAAGGCACGCAGC
>JAPQVW010000319.1:25000-32466 GCA_028535905.1 Quercus berberidifolia | reverse complement strand
AAAAAATCAAATAATTCTCTGTGGTGGAACAAAATATCTCGCATTTCTGCCTCGAATAGTTTATTGTTTTTGGTTTCCAAAGGAATGTTGGTATGTTGCCTTGAACGTTGCACTAATCCGTTGAATCCCGTACCAACGGGTATCATCCCCCCTAGAACAACGTTCTCTTTCAGACCTTTCAACCAATCGATACGACCCCGGAGAGCGGCTTTTGCTAAAACTCGAGCAGTTTCTTGAAAACTTGCTTCGGATATAAAACTTTGAGTATTTAGAGATGCTTTCGTTATTCCCAATAAGATAGCTCGGTAACAGATCGCTTCTTCCAAAGCGCGCCCTGTTCGTTCCGCCCGCAACAATTCAATCAGTTCTCCGGGTGAAAAAACATTAGACATTCCCTCTTCTGAAACCAACACTTTTGATGTTATTTGACGCACAATAATTTCTATATGTCGATTATGAATCTGCACCCCCTGAGATCTATAAACTTTCTGGATCTTATTAACCAAAGAGATACGCCCTTGCACTATAGTTAGCTCAGCACCAATCAAGAATCCCCAAGGAATTCCAATAATTTTTGTTATACTCTTGTTCCAACCCTCAATTCTCTTTTCTAGGTTCATCGATATTGAATCAATCGAACGCACTTCTAACACTTGTTCCACTTTTGGAAGACCTTGCGTTATATCCCTAGATCTCGATTTTTCATATATAAATGTAACTAATGTACCTCCTTCGTAAAGGATTTCTCCATAATGGCCATGAACGGTTGCTCCCGGAGTGGCCAAATAAGCTTTAGCTGATCTTATTACTACAGAGTCAATTTGAACAATTAGAACTTGACCCGATTTTAAGTGCGGTCCGTTTTTGGCTATACATAAATTTTCACAAATAAACTGCCCAAGGCTAATTATTCTAGACGCTTCTTCACAATAATTATGATGGAGAAAATTCCAATTCAAATTGAATGGATTCAAAACGATGTTACCGCGCGGATCGGGATTATTATAAATAGAAACCCTACCATTTTCATCCATTAAATAATATTTAAGCACTTGAAAAGTCTGTTTGAAATTGTCAAGTTGTAAATATTTAGTTACCGAGATCTGATTATAAGTTATTAAATGGTAAAATGAATAAAAATGCGCAATTTGAGGGGTTCTTCCTAATCCTAAAGGTCCCAAGGAATTCCTAATTGGAATTAGACTATCTCTTTTCATTGATTCTTTTTTTATTACATCATTGTAATATTTTACATCGTTGAATGGACCCATTTGAAAACAATTAGATGATGACAAAATTATAAAAGATTGGCATTCCTTATTCCTCTTCAACAACGTACCAATAGTTACTTGATTTTGGCTAAGTGATTGTTGAATCCCTGCCTTGGAAGAAATAGAATAAAATGGATTGATACTGGTGCGGTCTGGCCTCTTATCAAAGATCAATCCTGAACCTGACGGATCTTTCCTTTTTCTGATATACGAAATATGGGATTTCACTAAATCGATTCGCAGGAAATCTCGACTCATACCATTTGTATTTACTTCAACAAAAGAAGCGTGGGCCTCTTCGACAGAAGAACTTTTTTTGTCTTGTTTCCAATTCAACAATAAACAAGTCCGAACTAATTGAATACTTGTTCCATAAATTCCCCGAATTGGTTTGCCATTGCCATAAAGGATATAATTGACAATTCTAAGTTCCATATTATCCCTTTCGTGCAACAGATCCTGGGAGAAAAGTGTTACTAAATTTATACCGTCCGCTATCTCATATATGATTACGGGTCGAGCCAAAACAAAATACTTTTTCTTGTTAGGTGGGATCCATTGGACATAGATCCAATTTTTCAATTTTTTTTTTGATTCCTTAGCATTTTTTTTTGCCGCTCCAAGCGGGAGCAAGATATCATTGTGTCGGGATATCTTATCCATCTCTCCAGGAAAATGGATATCTCCAGAAAAGATTTTAAGTTCAATCCATTTTTTTTTTCTCTCCACTCGGACCAATCCGCCCGCTCGGCTTCTTGTATTTAAAGTGATTCGTGTATCTAGTCCAATGAGACTATTGTTCTGTACCATTATGGAAGAAGATTCTGGCAAAATATGTACTTCCTCGGGAATGAAAAAAAATCGATCTATTTTCATTTGGTATTTTGGCTTCAATTCTTTGACTCCTCGATACTCAATCAAATCCTCCTTTTTGAGGATGGAATGCCCCCCTGTAGTCCCATATTTCGTAATGCCTGAATTCTTTCTTCTGTATTGAAGATCATCAAAATAAGCAAGAATACTTTTTTTACGAAAAATACCATTTCCGGGTATTTCAATCGAAACACCGGAAGGAGGCATTAGCCCTTTTTCTCGTTCTGGAATCAATTGTAATGGAATGATGAATCTATTTCTTCGTCTCTTTGCCAATAAATCAAAATTTTCGTAGAGAATAACAGGATATATTAAATTACAATGACCCCTTCGATTAAGTTCTGAATAATCAGGAATCTCACTTTGTTTTTTTTTTTTACCAAAGATATCTGAACTAAAGAATTTTTGTCTTACTTGATCATTATTTCCTGACAGACTAGAAATAGATCTTCCTTCAGCAGAAAGAGAATGAACGCTAATTTTATCTTGATCCTTTTGAAGCGAAAAAGAGGCTACACTAGAGCGGCATGAACCTCCTGATACTATCCATAAATGACTTGTTTTTGGTAAGAGATGTACATTGCTGTATGTAAATTCCGGTGCATGGTATACATCGGTACTCCAGTGCATTTCTCCCTCTGAGTTAGAATAAATATGTTTTCTAACCCTCTCTTTAAAATTAAACGTATAGGTTCCCTCGCGAATCTCAGCAATAACTTGTTCTGATTGTACATATTGATCGTTTTGGACTAAAAGAAAACTTTTTGGCGGAATAGTGACCTTGTGTAGAATATCTTCACTCTCAATAGTTACATACAAGTATATATAACATATAAAAGCGGGATGCCCATGACGTGTACGTGTGGGATGAACTAAATCTTCATTGAATTTAATTTTTCCATTGGAAGGGGCTCGTACATGTTCTGCAGTACCCCCTGTGAATACTCCGCCGGTATGAAAGGTTCTTAATGTTAGTTGAGTGCCGGGTTCCCCAATAGATTGACCCGCGATAATACCTACAGCTTCTCCCAATTCGACCAGGCCCCCATGAGTAGGACTTCGGCCATAACATAATTGGCAGATCCAAGATGTACTACTACAAGTAAAAGGGGTTCGAATAGATATTGGTTGTGTTTGAAAGGTTATAAATCGATTGACAAGTCCAATCCCAATATCTTGATTTCTAACGGCAATGCATCGTGGGCCCATATATATATCATCTGCTAATACACGACCAATTAATGTTTGTATAAAAATCCTTTCCGGTATCGTCCCATTTTGAGGACTCACAGAAATACCTCGGATAGTACCACAATCTGTTCTACGTACAACAATGTGTTGAACAATTTCCACAAGTCTGCGTGTAAGATATCCAGCATCTGATGTTCGTACAGCAGTATCTACAACTCCTTTTCGGGCTCCGTAGCAAGAAATTATATATTCTGTTAAAGACAGTCCTTCACGTAAATTGCTTTGAATGGGTAAATCGATCATTTGTCCTTGTGGATCCGACATTAACCCTCTCATACCTACTAATTGGTGTACTTGAGATGCATTTCCTCTAGCTCCCGAAAAAGACATCATATGTACTGGATTAAAAGGATCAGTCATCCTAAAATTAGGATTCATTTCTTGTCGCAAATATTCACTTGTAGCATACCATATCTCAATGGATTGTCGTAATTTTTCTACTGCGTGTACATTTCCATAATAATGGTGTTTTTCCAAAACCAAACTTTGTTGTTCCGCATCTTGGACTAACCATCCCTTAGAAGGTATTGTTAAAAGATCATCAATTCCTAATGAAATGGATGTAGCAGTGGCTTGCTGGAACCCGAGGGTCTTTACTTGATCCAGAATGTGTGATGTATATGCCATTCCGAAGTGATCTATTAATCTGCTAATAAGTCGTTTAATGGCAGTTCCATCTATCACTTTATTGTGAAAGACCATATTGGCCCGTTCTGCCATAAGTACCTCCATATTCCGCTGAGTGGGGTTCGACAATGGGTTTGAGTCAATGATTGGAAAACGTCCTTTTCTCGATTTAAATTCGCGTAAAAATTCAGGAACTATGGTCCTAATTGAACCAGAGAGACACTAATTCACATCAGTGTCATAGAATTACTTAGCATAAATACCATACTATTAGGTTAGGTACCATATGAGCAGGTCCGGCACAACCCTTGGATAGCTTCTTCGATTTCTCGATAAAGAGAAATAGGACCAACAGTGGTTCGAATGTATGTACAAAGAATTTCTTTTTTTATACTTCTTACTATTAAGTAGTGCTCATAAATCTCATGATAAGTACCCAAAGATTCATAGTGAACTTCGATAGGAGCTTCTCTTGAAGCAATAACGCGTTGGTCTAGTTGCCACCGGAGCCATAAAGTACTATCTAAATTGATTCTTTTCTGACGATAAGCTCCAATTGCATCATAGGAATTACAAAAAAAGGGTTCTTTTTCTTTCGTATACTTATAGCTATTGGCATCCATTTTTTCATTTTGATAATTTATGCGATTACATGGATTATACCTATTTGCACAAATACCTCGGCGATTCCCGCTCGTTAATACATAGAGCCCAATAAGCATATCTTGGGTTGGTAGGGAAATTGGATTCCCAATAGATGGAGACAATAGATTCATATGAGAAAACATAAGTAAACGAGCCTCTACTTGAGCCTCCAAAGATAAAGGTACATGAACCGCCATTTGATCCCCATCAAAATCTGCATTGAATCCCTTACAAACTAATGGATGTAAACAAATAGCGCGCCCCTCCACTAAAATGGGGTGGAATGCCTGTATGCCTAATCTATGCAGAGTAGGTGCTCTATTCAGCAATATGGGGTGCCCCTGCATAACTTCCTGAAGTATTTCCCATACAATTGACTCTTTTTCCCGAATTTTACTCTTAGCAACTCCCATGTTCGAAGCACGATGTTGTCTAATTAGACCACGAATTACAAATGGCTGGAAAAGTTCTATTGCTATTTCGCGAGGCAATCCACATTGATGTAATGAAAGGGAGGGACCCACGACAATGACAGAACGACCCGAATAATCCACCCGTTTGCCAAGCAGAGTCTCACGAAATCTTCCCTCTTTGCCTTCAATTACATCCGAAAACGACTTGTAAACCTTATTATGACCGTCCCTCATTGGTTGTCCGCGGATTCCATTATCAAGAAGTGTATCCACAGCTTCTTGTACCAATTTCTCCTGACACATTACTAATTCCCCCGGTGTCGATCTACTTGTTGCTAATAAATCGATAAGAGTATTGTTCCGATAAATAACTCTTCTATAAAGTTCATTAATATCCGAGCTCATTAGTTTACCCCCGTCTATCTGAATGATCGGTCTCAACTCGGGAGGAAGAACTGGTAATAGACATAAAACCATCCATTCTGGTTCTATATTTGTTCGAATAAAATGCTTAGCTATTTCGATGCGTCTAACCAAAAAATCCTTTCTTCTTCCAACCTTTCTATTTTCCCACTCATTACCCGGGGGCCCTTCTTCCCCTAATTCTTTCCATTCTACCAACGAATAATCTATAATAATTCGCAAATCCAGATCGGCTAATTGTTCTCGTATAGCACCTGCTCCAGTAGACATTTCTCGATTTCGAAATGCATCGAAGCCTTGGGTAGTAAAGAAAAGTGGGATGCTGTATTTCCAGGATTGGATTTCATATTCGAATGAACCTCGTAATCGTAAGAAAGTAGGTTTTTTAGCTATGGGCCTAGCAAAAGAAAAATTTGGGTAGGATCCTATAGGATATCCCCCTTCAAAATCGGACGTGAAAGTTTCCTTTCATCCGGCTCAAGTAGTTACACCAACTAAAGATAAAGAAAGGAGTTTCCACTTTATTTTCTTTATCTATAAAACGGAACCCCCCCCCCCCAAAAAAAAAAAGAAAAGATCTACTCTTTACTCAAGTTTCCAATTTAGACCAAGCAACATTTCATTAATTCATTTTTTTTTTTTTTTGTAGATTTCGATTTTATTTTATGAATTTTTTATTCAATTAGAAATTACGACGTAAAATCAATGAAATGTAAAATTCTTGAGTAGTCTACGTCCCTTCGAATGAGAGATACCCTTACTTAATTCTTAATTTCATTCAATTAAAGTAAAGAAGTACCTTGGAATTCATAAGGGATTTACTTGTCTATGTATCATTACATTCGATCTTTTAGGTCCCTACTTTGCCTCGACGGTTATGCCACGATGTCCTTAAAGCCTCTATGCGATGGATAGGCTCCTGCAACCATGACATGACAGAATTTGCTTATTTTAATAAACATAATTTCATTTCTTTATAAAGTAAAAGAAAGGGAGTGGTTAATTCCACAAAAGAAGTCTTTTTTTTTTTCACGAGGTAGAACTATAAATTCCTATTTATTTGTTACTGAAGAGCCCATAGACCAATTCCCCCTTTTATTTGGGAGTATTGAATACACCCATAATTCTGAGCTTCATGTTCTTCCTACCAAGAGACATGTCAGATCCAGGGCATACCAATTCACTTGAATGGTATGACAGTTTCTCATTCTGAATCTGTAAAATCAGAGTTTTGATCAAATCACACATCGCAGTATACCAGTCCTTCTAATTCTTTAAGAGGTTTATCTAAAAGATTCGCGATATAACTAGGAAGACGCTTCAAATACCACACATGGGTTACTGGGCATGCCAGTTTGATATAGCCCATTTGGTATCTTCGTATCCGAGAATCCACGAATTCGACTCCGCATTGTTCACAAAAATTAGGGTCTTCTTTTTCATCCCCGATTACTCGATAATTTCCACAAGCGCAAATCCCACTTTTTATCGGCCCAAAAATTCTTTCACAAAACAATCCATCTTTTTCAGGTTTATTGGTTTTGTAATGAAAAGTATACGGTTTTGTCACCTCTCCAACTATCTCCCCATTAGGTAGGATTTTATTGGCCCAAGCACTTATTTGTTGAGGAGAAACTGATCCAATTCGGAGTTGTTGATGTTATATACCGATCGATCATAGAATAAAAATTCTGATTCATTCCGATTAAGCTTCCTTCCTATTCATCTGGAAGTTCTTCTCAGATACAAGGAAATGATTAAGTTCCAAAGCCAAAGATCGTAGTTCTCGAACGAGTAATCGAAAAGATTCTGGCGCATCCTCAGGTTTAGGTATTGTTCTTCCAATGATTGTAGTACCAAGTATTTCTTGGCGAGCTCTAATATGATCAGATTTATAAGTAAGCATCTCTTGTAAAATATGAGCAACACCAAACCCTTCTAGAGCCCAAACCTCCATTTCTCC
>JAPQVW010000319.1:15000-20000 GCA_028535905.1 Quercus berberidifolia | reverse complement strand
CCCCTGAAACTTCTAAAGGCGTATCCACGTATTTTGCTTGTTCTTACCGTTTTCCGATCTAAATCATATAATATAATATAAAAACCGGTTAGAATTGTGAGTTTAGTGAATTGTTTCATCAATGGTGTTGGGTCATAATCCACTTCACTTTTGACTCCGCGCCAGCGATTCCACTATTATTAGTGATTAGTGAACATAATAATGATTAGGGAAGGGTAATGGAATAATTCCTTCATATTTATGGAGATAGGGGATATAATTCACATGGATATAGTAAGTCTCGCTTGGGCTGCTTTAATGGTAGTCTTTACATTTTCTCTTTCACTCGTAGTATGGGGTAGAAGTGGACTCTAGAGGTACTACTAATTGAGTTGAGGAATCAAACTCAACCCATATCAATTGTTTTATAGACCGTTCTGCAAAGCCCTTTTTATTTTACTTTTTTTATTTGTTTTTGGTTTCCACCTCTTTTTTTTTTTTATTTTTACTGTTCAAAGATAAAATGGTTATGTTATTAAGTGGATACAGACTCTCTATGGGAAACAACATAGACATAGTGGTTGTCCAACGAAATACTCCACATAATAAAATATTGCCTTGGGCAAGTCACATATTGCGCGTTACCGCTTGCTTTATCATTTGTTGTATTATTTTAGAAATTCGATTTATGCTATGCTTGCTTTATTGAACTCATTTCATATCACGGTTCAAGCGTTAAAAATAAAAATGAGTGTGCTTTACTAATCCTTTTCGAAATCAAAAGAGGTTCCCCATGGAACCGAACCCCCGGATCATCTGTCAACTGCTCAATCAATTATTTATTCGGAATGCTAAAAAAAAATTATGTGATTCTCGTTTATTAATATACGCCTATACTTTTTTTACTTCATCGATTTGATTCTTTCGGTGGATACCAGGATTCTCATATTGAAAAGAATCATAAATTCTAGGAATTAGAACCGTAAGAGTAAGAGTTGCCCTTCTATTTTTTTATATTGATAGTTGCAATCAACACAAATTAAATAGATAAAGCAAAGAAATAGAATTGGTACGCTATGTACATAGATGTATGGAATTTATATCTATATGTAATTGATATCTATGAAGATAGATATTGTGGATTGATCTATATTAAACCTCTATCTTTATACAGTAAAACTTTATATACTACAATAATATAATAAGTATGGTAGAAAGAAATATATGAATCTTTCTACCATACTGATAATTCTAGTCCGCTTGTTTCATTTAAGACATGAAATTGGAATACTTTTCATTTTTATTTTTTCTTTTCAATCATTGATAAGAACGAAACAGTCAAGTTTAAGTCAAATTAATCATTTTGACTGACCGTTTTTACGTATATTATAAGTAAAAAAGCAGTCGGAACTAGAATGAACAGTGCAGTAGCAATAAATGCGAGAATATTTACTTCCATAATCTCATCGTTTCATTTTTATTTAATTTGAAATAACTCGGGATTTAATCCCATAGAGCTGATAAACCTTTCGCCTGTAAATGCAATATTCAATGGTATGAATTACATCTCGATGATATCGAATCAGATCAATATTATGAATAACAATATCTGAGCTATCAAATTAATTGATTCATCGTCGAGAATTAAATAGTATAACATAGGAAGATTCTTTATCCATACCAAATTGCAATTCGGATTATGAATCCGATCAATAATTCTTTTACGTTATTTATCATTCTATTCCACTCTTTAGTTTCTATAAACTACAGTTTCTATAAAGTACGCCCCCCTTAAGCATCTGATGAGATATCATATGACCTCCTTTACACTTACTTACATTGGTTATAAAAAACCCAATAAAATAAACAATAGAAGCAAAATGTAAAAAGGTAAGTTCGAACCTCCCTTTAATCTTTAATGATCTAATCTTCTTGGAAAACAAAGAAGTATAAGTATAATATATAATAAGGAAAGCCGGGGTATAAAAAATATAGTATTCCATCAAATTCATTAAAAACCCTGTTCTTTCTTCGGCAGGACCCTTAAACTTAAAAAAGATTATTCATTCCCTCACTCTCACTAAGAGAGATAGCCCTCGCTAAGAGAGAAAGAGAGATGGGATCCTTCTTTTTTGAGCTTTCTTTTTATTTTATTAATATACTATTAGTAATATACTATTTCCTTGGATTAATTACAGGATGCACATATATCAAAAATTCAGTGTGAAAGTTGAATGAGATAAATTGTTTCAAATTCGCATTACTAATTTCAATTAGTAATTGAGGTTACACAAAATCGTAGTTAGAAATAGAAAGGGATATACCTTTAATCTTAAAAGTATTATATCAAGGTTACTATGTTAAATTTTATTTTGTATGTCCTACTTGAAACATATAGTACTCTATTACATTACACAGATCGGGAATAATCGAAAAAGACGGACTCCGTACGGTATCTCTTGGAATCCTGAATATGCTTCTACCAATAATTGTACTAATTTACATATGCCTTTCGCCTTTCAATCGGTACTAGTTGAATAAATGGGAATTCCCGTATTTCTTTGATGAGAAATGTGAAAGGAAAAAATAAATAAATAAAATAAGAGAGCATTCCCAAGGGGAATGAAATTCTGCTATTTGTTCTCCCTTTCAAAGAAAACGAAGAGATGAATTGATGTATTTTTTTTTATTGTATTTGGATCCGTCGGGACTGACGGGGCTCGAACCCGCAGCTTCCGCCTTGACAGGGCGGTGCTCTGACCAATTGAACTACAATCCCAAGCAAATAAAGTATACATCATACATATTCTTATGATTTCATTCAAACCCTTTCTATTTTATTTAGATTAGAATAGTCGTATTGTAACATAAATCCGCATGATATATTTGATATCCACATGGATATGCACTTTAGTGGGAGCGTCTCGCAAATTGTTAGTAATCCTTTCGTTTTTTAGAAATTGATTGATAATCAAATCAATCTTTCACTTTCAATGAAAAAAAAAAGAGTTTTTTTCTTTATTCTTTATTTTATTCTTTACCTTAGACTTTATACCTCCGGATCCTTATATGAATCTAGATGGATCATTAGCAAACAAGATCTGAATTTGTGGAAAAAAATAAATAGAGCAAATGAACAGCGGTAAAAATATATCAGAAAATCTCACTTTTCTTTAGTCTTCCGTATTCCGATTAGGCCTTTCTGGGGAACAACAAATGGGTTATTCATTTCATGGTGGATCGGTGAATTATTGGGCCGAGCTGGATTTGAACCAGCGTAGACATATTGCCAACGAATTTACAGTCCGTCCCCATTAACCGCTCGGGCATCGACCCAGGAAGAATCAATTCCAGGCATATTGATAATCCATGATCAACTTCCTTGCGTAGTACCCTACCCCCAGGGGAAGTCGAATCCCCGTTGCCTCCTTGAAAGAGAGATGTCCTGAACCACTAGACGATGGGGGCATACTTACCCGACCGCCCTCATACTATGTTCATAGTATGAACAGCTTTTTGAAATTGTCAATCTAATGGTATGACTAAATCTGAGGGAAAGATCCCTCTTTCATGATTCCATAGAATCTTTTGTTTTGATTCATATTTATATTCATGAATCATTCATTCGAATCACCATTTCATAAAATCTTTGAAATATTATTCCAATTCTATTTCTAATTAATTATACATAGAATAATTAGATTCGATAATATAAAGAGTCAAATAAATATAAGAACTAAAATAAATATACGAATAAATTGATATTCATTATCAATCGATATTTCTATTAAAAAGTAAATATTAAAAAAAAAAAATAGGTCGAATAGAAATAATACGAGGTATAGGACCTTTCGGGGAGTGATTGGTCCGCGAGACCAGAAAAGGTAATGAAACTCCATTTCTTCCACTTTCATTCATTGATTCATCCATTTTGTTAAGATTAGATAGACATATTTTTATCTTACACTAAGCTCGGAAATGCAAAAAAAAAAAACGATAAATCTGGAAATCTGGGAAGAGGGATAGGGATCAACAAGTTATTGAAAATTGTTTTTTTTCTCTAAGAATTGAGTTAGAGAAACAAGTAAAAAAATCTTTTTATCAATGATTCGAGGAAATATCTTAGATCTATATTGAATTGGCAAGTCTATGTATCAATCAAATGAATTTCGTTATGATGTGGATCAATTCAATTAGGGTCGGTCTTGAAAAAATTCCTTGCGTTGCTATTTAGTAAATCCAATCTTAATAAACCGTTTTGAGTTTACCCATAATCACTAGTTTACTCTATACTCACTAGAGAAATTGAATTTCTCGTTCCTGAATGGTCCACCATGTGCATAAGATATATATGTGCACTAAACTATATCTATGTACATCTATAGATTAGAATGTACATCCATCTATATTATAATCAGTATATGCACTAGACTCATAGTGGCGAATGACTTATTCAGTAATTGAATAAAAAAAAATGGGCCCCTTTAACTCAGTGGTAGAGTAACGCCATGGTAAGGCGTAAGTCATCGGTTCAAATCCGATAAGGGGCTTTGGCTTTTTTCATAAAATCCCAGTCAAAGTATTCTTATTTCAAGGGGGAATAGAGATATTGGTGGTATTTCTACTAATACTAAAAAAGTAACAAACCTGATCATTCAATTTCATAATTGAATGATTTATTTAATGATAATAAGTTATTATTATAATGAATAATAGTATAGTAATTATAGTTATAAAGTGGAACATTTGTTTATTTATTAATTTATTCTATTCTTTTTATATTTGTATTCTAATTTAAATTTAGATTCGAATAATAATAAATATATATTATTATGAATTTGGAATAATTGTCCTATTATTATTTAATATTTAATTTAATATTAGCTATTCGAAATTATTATTTATTATTATAATTATAATGAATAATAGTATATTATATTTAATGTAATATTCTATTGAATAATGAAGAGTCGTCTCCTTGAATCGATAAATATCCCTTTCCATTATTCCAACCAAATCCA
>JAPQVW010000319.1:0-2500 GCA_028535905.1 Quercus berberidifolia | reverse complement strand
ACGGTCGTCATTCGATTCAAAGAATCTCCGTTCCAGAACCGTACGTGAGATTTTCATCTCATACGGCTCCTCCTTTTTTGATTTTTATGTGCATAATGAGAAGAATGAAGAATATCTGGAATCAAAAAAGATTGAAATAATTTCATTATGAACCGAAGGGGGCTAGTGTTTTTACAAGAAATTTCTAGCCAACCTTCCTGTAAAAGATCTTTTCTTAACATCAAGTACCTTATAAAAATGATAACTCTAACAATTTCTTTGTCCTTAACACCCCTCAATTTCCAGGAATTAGTCACTTCAACAGTCTTCGATGGTTATACGGGTATCCAAAATACGAACGAGATGGATGTTTGTTGTCCCAACCATTCTTCTTAGTCCCGATCCCGACAAAGAAAAGGTATAATTTCTAACAAAGTTTTCGTATTGTTGATTCCTAGGCGTAGTGCTTCTTCCCCTATGCTGCCTATCGGTACTCGTGGAGTAGGGTTGACTTAACCCATAGGATAGGTGTGTAACCTTTCGCTGAATACTAGAATTGATAATTGAAGCATCTGAGGCTGCATTAATCGTGGATACACGACAGAAGGAATTGTTTTATTTACAAACTTCACCTTTACAAAAAGAGTAGATTTATTTCAAATTTGTTTTCTTTCTATTCTTTCTATCCCGAATAATGTATCTTTCTCCGAAGACTGAAAGCAGTAAATAAAAAAATCAAATCGCACCATCTCTGTAATAGGTGAATGCCTCTTTTTCTCCTGAAGTTGTCGGAATTATTCGTAATAAGATATTGGCTACAATTGAAAAGGTCTTATCAATAAAATTTCCATTTATCCGAGATCTAGGCATCGGTAACAATCCATTCTATAATTTTTTTATTTTAACTACCTCTTGCGAGAAAATGATCCCACAAACAAAGGAATTAATTGTACAGTACGAAATAACATAAAAAAGAATCATTAAAAAAAAGATATGACCTTCTATTCAAACTATTCAAATTATTTGTTTTTTTTGAAAGGAATCAATAGAAGAAAATATTTGAATCCGATTAGATTCGATTTAATTTAATCCAAATGTAGTTGTCTAAGAATGAAAGGAACTATTCCGATTTCATCGAAGTTGAAGAATCAAAGAATTTATCTTACCGATTCGGCTAATTATAGAAGGTTTAATTGATATGACCCAAAGGTTAAAAAGACTCGAATAATCATTCTATGATGAAAATAGAATAACCATCTGTTTTGTGTTGTGTGCATTACATAGTGGGTATAAACTATAGAATCAAATAGAAAAATTCCTGGGATGATTCATGAATTTGAAATAGATCCATGGGAGTAAGGAGTTATTATTGAAAGATCTAAAACTGGAAATAAATCTTATAAATTTTATGAATATGGAATCATAGTCTAAAAAAGAAAATATAATCATGATCTAAAATAAACGTATCCATTAGAAACATAGTATAAAAAAAAAAATGGATCGATTGATTCGTTCTAATTCATTGATTAAATCTTCTGGTATAAATATTTTAATGTAATAAAGAATAAATATTGGAAAAAGACGTGACTTCGCAAAAATGAATAGATATATATATATCTATTTTTTTAACAGTTTTCACAAAAAAATGTATCCCCCCCCCTTGCCCTTGAAGGAAGGCTTTTTCTTTGCTGAAACGTTTTCTATATTTTTATAGTTAGAATCGACGCTACATACCTATTCAAAAATAGAATATGAAATGACTCACTATTCACCCGGTTTTGGGGCCATAATCATTGTGTAGGAAAGATGGCCGAGTGGTTGAAGGCGTAGCATTGGAACTGCTATGTAGGCTTTTGTTTACCGAGGGTTCGAATCCCTCTCTTTCCGTACCTTTCAACCAATTCACCGATCTTATTGACAGCAATGGATCAAAGCAAATAACAATGGATACCATTATTCCTTAGACCTTTCTTTGATTTTGATATAGATTCCTTATTCCTAATTTATTTAGTACGGAAAATACTGTAAAGAGTGGACAACAGGGAATGAAAATTTCCCTACCGATCCGTGATCCATGATCCTTGAATGGGAGAAAGATCCCCATATCAAATTCCTTACTTTTGTCGGTCTTTTTGCTTAGGCGAAAGAGGGAAAAGGTGTCCGAACCCTTGTTGTTTTATTTTAATTAGGTTTAAGTCTGACGAGAATAATATTCTACAACTAGCAATTCATTTATTTTCAAACAGACCCATTTACTATCTATTATTTGATTGACTAATCCTTTATATTGGAATGGGTGAAAAGTCAAATGTTTTGGTAATTCCTCATCACGAGGAGATGAATCAAGACAATTTTGAATCAGAGCTCTAGATTTTTGTTCATCCCTCGCTGTAATAATATCTTGGGGTTTGCAGCGATAACTTGGTATATCTACTATACGACCATTAACTAAAATATGTCTATGGTTAACTAATTGGCGGGCTTGGGGAATAGTCGAGGCCATACCCAATCGAAAAAGGAT